>KK351258.1:129326-274759 GCA_000671755.1 Glossina brevipalpis | reverse complement strand
GGGTTACGTCAGCTTGGCCTAACGCACTGGTAGTAGACGCTACATTGGGGCGCTTGGTCGCTGGCGTCCCCACTTCTCCCGACTGCTTCCTCTTACGTTTGGTGGCTTCATGTTCCGCTCTAGCTCCGGTCGGTTGCACCTTGTCCCTCGCTTTTGGGGAAGTTTGCGTCGCCTTTTCGCCCCTTGCTTTCGGGTTGGCTCTTGCTTCCTCTAAGTCGGACGCACACTGCTCGTAAGCCAGCCTTATGGTCTCTATGGCATCCCTCATTGGTTGATGGATGGACCTTCTTTTGCCCTCTTCGAGCATATCCACAAGAGCCGTGTGTGTGTGTGTGTGTGTAAAGCTCATAAAATTGCTGGGGAGAAATTTGAGTTGCATGTAATGTTGCTAATCATCTAAAAATTTTAATTCCAGTCGGTACGGCAACAATTATTGTTGCAGATGTAAAATAAGCACGGGTATCAACATCTATTCCTACTGTAAATATGTGATGAGCTCATACAATAAATCCTAAAATCGTAAAAGGAATGCATGTTATAATTTGCACAACCATCCGACTGATATACGTTACCGATAGCCTGGAGAGAGAGACACTATCCACTTATATTATTATTATAATATAAATAAATACATACGAGATTACATATCGCTTAAATATGCGATATACTAGCGAGCAGACTTCATAGGAGAATGGAGAAGAAGTAAAAAAGAAGAACATTTTATGGAATTTGTTTGTCTCTCTTAATGTCTGTCTGTCTGTCGATCCGTTCGTCGTTCTATTTGCCTGTAAGTTTGCCAATGTAATCCAAATTCAATGGGTCAATTGTTGCATTTTGCATGCAGTTAAACGTTAGTAAATGGCCCAAGAAAAACTAACGGATGCTGTTCATTGTTGTGTGTGTATGTATATACGTATGTTTGCCTGTGTATAACTGTGTGTATGTTACGTTTATGGCATGTAAACAAATCGTTGTGTATAAGCTCCATCAGCTTTACTACTACCGCTAAGCATATACAACCACAAGAAGAATAAAAAAAATGATCTCTACTCGTGTTCCAAATCCAATAAGGAGCGTGAGAAAATCAATCGTTGCACTGTGTTGTTGTGTTAAAATGAAATTTTTCTTTTTTTTTTCAAATAAAACAAAAAAAATTGTAAACTTTATGCAAAATGTGTTATAATACACACACACACACACAAACACATATGTTTATATACATATAAAAGGTATTCCAAAATAAGCTAACTTTTGCGTTCTTTATTAAAACATATTTTTTTATTTATATTGGATTTATTAGAAAACAGTTTTATGGAGATCATTTGTGGTGCGAAATATCTGGCAAATGATCTAGTCTGGCAGGCTTGGCTCCGCATTTTTGAACCGGTTCAAAACATTTTTTTTATAAAATGGAAATCATATGCGTTATAAAATATCTGACAAATATTAACAATCCATGCTTGTCTGCACATTTCCCAAGTAAAATCATTGTTTATTACATATTGAAAAAACATATGTTAAATGTATTATGAAATATCTGACAAGCAAACAATCTCTCAAATCGTTTCTTTCTTAAATTCTGCAACGCTTCTGATTCATTAAGTTACAATTATTTCTAAAGGTAATCATAGAGAAAAAAAAACCAAAATTTCAAAGTCACTCAATATTAACGTCCAATTCATATTATACCACTGGAAAGTCAAATAATTTATTTTAAAAGTTAAATGATTGTATTGGTATTGTATTAACTTGTGATTGAAAATATATGTCTTCCGCGTCTATGCCACTAATTTTAGCCCATCAAACTTAAAATTATTTCATGATCATCGGCTTCATCACTTAGTTTATGTATTCTTGCATACGTCATATATATAATATTACAATATTCCTATCCAAATGTCCCTACTTAATAAGTCATAGTAACGTAATTTTTACGATTATCAGAAGATCATCTTAGTGTCGGGACTTATATCTAAGCTTAAATATTTTGCCTAAAGAAATTTTTTTTAATTTATTGCTAAATAGGTGGAAAAGATCTGCATGAATTAAATTATCCATATCTCTTCACACATAAAAACTTCACTTCTTATACTCTACACTACATATGGTCTTGAATATTACACATTTGTGTCGATGTATATAATGCCCAACACAGCTTAAGAGAGATCCTTTCACGATCTTTTCAGATTGACGAAATATAAAGCTATCTGCATAAAAATAATAGACCGACATGTCACCTTTCAAACCCACATTGTTATGACGCAATATGGGTAGTGTTGCCCGGTGTATGATATCATTTTAGCGATAAAAATCTCTCAAATTTTTTCCCATAACTAATAAAACAAGCGGGCAAAGCCGATCATTAAATACATTCCAATATTGTCTAATACAATTCTCCATTTGCTTTCGTAAAAAAATACTACAAATTACATATATATTCTATACGAAGGCATACTTCTCATGGGAGCTCTTATAAGAAGAGGAGTCTAAAGCGTTTCTAACATGGTCCAATTTCACAAATATAATTTTGCTTTCAACGATTTTCTTATTCTTCTACTGCCTCTGCCATAAAGTACTAAGAATTAGATTTTATTTTCATATAAACGCTTACTTTTCATAAGAACCCTTAGATATGATGGGACCCTAAGAGGCCCAAATTCGATTCACCTAATTTCTACGTTAAATTGCTATTGTAGACCAAAATATTAAAAATTAGGCCTTTTAGTCACCTAAAAACTTATTTTTTATCAGAACCTTTTAATGCAGTGGGTTTTAAACAAAAGATTCACGTGACCCAAATCTAGTACAGTTACTTTTTATGTCAAATTCTTATTAGTCAGTCATTTTCATTACAAAATATGAAAAATTAGACCCTTTCACAACATAAACGGGGACTTTTCATAAGAACGATTACATGGGAGGTGGTTCAAATTTTTCGTATTTTTTTTATATTCCAAAATACTAGTTTTTAATGATTTTTGTTGAAAAATATTAGAGATTACAATTTTCGTCACATAAAAACTTCTTTCAAGTGGGGCAATATATGGGGAGTAGTCGTAAATAGTCTGATCAAATTCATTTACAAAAGATTTCGTTCTTGGTTCAAACCGCGCCAGGGCACACCAACCTAATATATTTCAAAAATTTCGACTTGTAGTTTGAAACATACAAAAGCACATGGACATGGACATCTCAGACAGACTAGCATTCAGAAATGATAAATGGTGGATCTTTCTTACGTCCTTCTAGTTGTTACATACACCCACCTGCCCAACGTTATAATACACTATATCACGAATAGTGTAGAGTATAAAAAGACAAATATTGGAGTGAGATTCAAAATCCACGCAACCCCAATTCACTCACGACAGTCCATTATGAATTCATAAATATTTTTGACACCAGATGGTAGAGAGCTCTAAAGAAATGCGACTTGATAGTATTTCTTCTAGCTCCAGTTTTTCAAGTTCGTGCTCCCTGTAGATTTCTGTTCGCATCTTCTAGTCCTCCGAGCATCATATTATGTGAAAAGAGTTGAACCGTATATTGAGCCTTTTGAGGGACGATGAATGAATACTGGAGCTGCTCTATCATCTTAACTGCCTAAGGTTTTGCAAGGGAACTTAAGTTTAAAAACTGTTCCAAGTTATACTTAGCGAGACTATTATTATTTGAACGGTGTATTAAATGTTTGGCTTTGACTTATTTTGACATCTATTAAGCGAAATTTTTTTGAGAAAGATTTGCTTTAAGGCTATAAATATACCTTGCGGCATATTTTTACTTTGTGTAGTGATTAAATACAATAACATTTTTGGCGATTTTAAATTCAAGCGTACCTAATTTAGTTTTTGGGTCGCTATTAATGTCGTAATCTAAAAAGGTAACTGTCATTTGGCTTCAGTTAAATTCCATTCTAAGCTAACACCCTTTTTTTTTTCTCTTTAGTTTCTAGAAATATTTCGATTACAATTTATTATTATTCGTAACGTTTCTTTTATCAAATATACAAAACTTAGTTTAACAAGAAATGTATTCATAGTTTATTAATAATAAAAATAATAGTCGAAGACTGTTAATTGTAAAGTGATTGCCAGTGTTTTACCACCAACTGTATATTTATGATTTATGTTTACAAGATTCTATAAATACAACATCTGTGGTATGTATGCACATTTGTGGGCTACTGTATTCATTTCCATACATGGTAAGAGCAACCAGCAGCTACAAACATAATAATAAAGCCAAAGGAAAAAATCCATGCTGATGAGAAAATGCTGCAGGTGTTAATTTAAGCAAAACAAAATGGACGAAAAAAATATTCTTATTTGTGCTTTAAGACCAAAACTCCCTCTTGCTGCGGCACAAGATTAAGTAATGTTTAGCTTTAATTAAATTGTTAATTAAGTTAACAAATTTTATTGGTCAATAAAATCGATTGAAATTTATTTTTTTTTTTTCTTATTTAATAAGAAACAAATAATGTAATAAGCAGAGGAAAAGGATTCTTTAGTAAAAAATTATAAAATTATCAGAGACCGTGTGAAGCAAAACTCAGTCGCCGATAAAGTTAAGAGTAATTTTCATATCCTGTAGCATATAAATGGGTGTATAGAATTTGGCTTCTCATGTCAATTTTGAGCTAAAGTGAATTTACCCTTCATACACTTCGCAACCTACATACATACCTACATGTTCGGATGGCAGTCATCAAAGGACAATTTTAGGACAAAAAGCGGCAATAGATCTTATGCTAACCTAAAACCAAATTTCAAATTTTATTTCAAACATTTTTCTTTCATATATTGTGTGAATTATTTTCATTAAATATAAAACAAAAACCTTTTGACAACAACAAATATATTACAAATCCTAGTAAACTTTTAGAAGATTTAATTTTGTTAGTTTATTATCTTTGGATCAACGCAAGAAAACCTGCTAACTGGACGTCTTGTTCTCCGTTTTGACCGACTATAGACGAGGATTAAGATTTGCCGAAATTTTTCATAATACGAGATACGAGACACTGAACTAAATTCGAATGTGTGCTCTCCAACACCACCGAAAGTGAAGAGTATATTTCATTTTGTCATTTGGTTTGTAACTACCAAAAGAAAACTTCGAAGATCTCACAAAGTATATATATTCTTGATCATCATCAGATTTAGAATCGATTTAAGCATGTCCGTTTGTCCGCCTATCCGTCTGTCCGTTTGCCCGTCTGTCCGTCTGTGTTAAACCTCCTGGTCTCCTGGTCGCAAAACTGAATGTATCGTCTTCCAATTTGGAAGAAACATTGGAAGTTCTTGCACGCAGGTTTGTATTGAATACGGGCCAAATAGATCCAAGAACGCGCCCACAGTACGACGTAGACTAAGAACGCCTTTGCTTTTAGAAGGAAAACAAATGGATTTTTGCTTATTACTCATGAACATGGCACATATATATATAAAAATTTTCACTAATATAGCATTAGCTATCCCGTAACCTCTATACAAAAGCGGTAAGGAGCGACCACGCCCATTCGCTATAATAGAATATTGAAATTAATTCTTTTGAGGAAACGTTTGTAATATTAAGAAGAATTCTTCAGAAGCCCCGTAAAGTGTATATATGCTTGACCAGTATGAAATTCGGAATCCACCTAGACCTATCCATCGGTACGTCTGTCCATCTGTCTGGCTGCTTAACTATCCAATATCTGTGGTAAACATTCTCCTAGCCGCAAAAATGAAGATATTGGCCATAAATTTGGCAGAAACATTGGAAGTTCTTTTACTGCCACGCTCACCTATTACAATTTAGTTTTTCTTCCTTTTTTAAGATAAGGGTGGTGGGTATAAAAGATTCAGCACAACCGAATATAATTTTCTTACTTGTTTTTATTTTAAGACGATCATTTTTTATAGGTTTCTATTGATGTCACACCGCGGCCGCCTAAAATAGCGTCTCAAGTCACTTCTATATCACAATGCTCGCATCAGAAATCTAAAAAGTAGAAATATTAACAATGTATGGTCTTCTCGTGAAAAAATTGATTCGAAGAATTCGAATTCAAAAATCTCGAGAATTTATTAATATTTCACGCGAGAAGAGGTCGCCATCTTGAACATTTCCTCGCCGAACGCTGAATAGTTTTATGTAAAGCTTGTTCACCTCAGACTTCTGTTTTCTCTTCCCTCTCGACGACCAATATCTAAGAGAATTGCTTCGTAGTCCCTTTTCGAATAGTCTTCGTTGTGTTCGAATGTGTTGTAAATTACTAATCCCATCCCTGTTCCTTCGACCGTTCTTCTGCTGCCACATTCAACAACCTAGGCTTTAAAATCCATTGCGCATTCCGCTTTACATATTATGCCTCTAAAGTGATGCAAGAGAAACAAACATTAACGTAAGATATAACACCTAGAGAGCTGGTAGATAATTTTTTTTTAGAACATTCATTGTACTCTTTGGTTTCGAAAAGTTTGTGTTTGCTAAGCAACAAGAACAGCCTAAAGAATACTTCAAACTCCAGCTGTGATGATTCTTTTCATTGGAGCTTCCGTTGCTTACTTCTCGATTTTATTAACATTTGCAACAATTTAACACAGACTGCGTGCATTGAATATATAAATTGAACGAACTCACTATAATATGCCAAAAGCATCTTTTTTGTGTGATATCAGCTTATTGTTGCTTTTCTTTCTACTGTTGTTCTTGTTGTTGTCGTTGTTGCTTATTTTCATTATTAAAAATCGTTAGCAAACGTTTCTCTTAAACTACTTGAATCTTAATTGATTTGTATTGACGTCACTACTATTTCTAAAGGTATTAACATTTATTAACAAGCGTAAGTGCAACCGTTTTCTAATCTGATTTATGTGCATTTAAATAATTAAAATCAAACAAAAAAAATACTTTATAAATATTCAAATCTTATTGCAGGAAAAAAACTATGTATAAGCAACTCATTGTGTACTTATTCTATTATATTTAACATTATTATAACTAAAACAATGAATCGATCAAGTGGTTATAACGCATCGTAGGCCCCTAACCAAAACAGATTGGATGGGCGCATCTACCCATCACAATCTCACAATTTCTTCCTATGCACAAATTGTTTGCTTACGTTTATCAAATTAAGCTCAATAATTCTTAACTAAACTCGATTATATTTAAGATAGAATCTGATCTTTTAGCCATAATCGCTTCATCGATTTTATTTTATATTATGTACTTTCTATTCCTCAAATTTTTCGTATTACTGTTCGATATTCTTACGCAAATATATTTGCAAACATATCTGCGTGGTTATGCTTTGAATAAAACTTCTACTATAAGATACGAATAGCTTAGATATGGAACAATACGAGATCACGATTACGCCGTGACCTTTTTTCCTTTTTCTTTTTTTTATTCGCTTTCACACCTATCCCCTAAACTCCCATCGATAAGGTGATCCTCATACCGTAACCGCGGATTGGATGTACTACAATAACTGATAACTTGGGCAAATACAAATTGTAACTGAAGATAAGAAAAGTTTTCAAACACTATCTTATTAAGCCCATTGGTTCAGGACAGGGTAGATTAGAGTTAAAATAAAAATCTCTTCAAAACTGAAACTTGGAAACTATTTTTCTCGAAACTATACTTTTGAGCCTTGAAATTTTCACTGCAGCTCCCAAATAAGTTTCTCTAATAAGTGATACGCGACTTTTATTTTTTTTTTTTTTTTTCGATAATATAAAAGTCTACCGATTCAATACAAATTTTCGATCTTTATATTTTTTTTTTTTTTAATTTATCTGAATTGTAACTTTATTAATTTATTTCAACTTCTAACGTACAATGAAAAACTAAAAAAAGAAAAAAAATTGAATAAAAGATATGTAGTAATAAATATGTCACCATTTAGATAAGTATATTTTCTTTAAATGAATATTAATTTGCATCTATATATGCTAACTTGTATAATATGATAATAGGAGCAGCAGTAGCAGTAGTAGTAGCAGCAGCTGTAATAAGAACAATATGCAGTTAATAGAAATACTACTTGTGTAAAGAAAAAAAAACATATTTGAATTAAAAGAGTTTTGCAATTGTTTTCGTTCATACTTTTGTGTTGTACTTACCATTCTAGAATATTGATATATTGATTACATTACTTCTAAATACGTCCTAAATTCAATTAATTCAATTCTAAAAATCAATCGAATTTTTAGACAAAATATATATATATGTATATGTTCTTAATCAAATCAAGGTAGAAACTGAGTGTATTCCTCTCACTAATGCTTTTACGATATTTAAAAATATATGAATGTAGAAAATCCCACAATCCTTTATAAGTTCTGTATAAAAATATTTGTTATCGTTCAAGTGATATTCCCACTATTGTTAAAAGAAAAAATGTGTTTTACTACATATTTTTATAATATAAATTAATACATTAATACATTTATATTATATTATTTACCATAGTCGTCTGTCTCAAAATCAATATGAACACATAGATTTATCAAATGAAACCTTTTTATATCCATCACCGAGAGAGAGACGATGACAAATGAATTTTATTGAAATGATTACAACACTCAGAAGAGACTTCAAAGATGGCTTTATGAATTATGTTATATATTTTTTTTTTATTTATATTAAGTTCTTTCTTTGGTAAACAATTCATCGGGTCGTTAAAAAAAAAAATTTCAATTTAAAATTTAGGAAAAAATATTAAAAGCAATATAAAAAGCATTAGTTAGCTTTGAAAATCGCTTAAACGATTAAAGGACATAACTAAGGCGCAACATAAACTGATGATCCCAAATTTTTAAAGTAAAGAAAAAAATTAATAAATAAATAAAAAATTGAAAAATCTATAATACAACAGAAGCAACGATAACAGTTTCTAGGTACATTTTATGGCTGATACTACTCCTTATATAAAAAATAAAAAAAAAATCGGATGCGCCCATCCAATGTTATAAAGTAAAGAAATTAGATTTTTCTTGTAAATATGACAAAATAAAAACAGTGAGCCTAAATGATTTTGACCTAAAGCTAAATATAATTTTCTTACCTGTTTTTTTTTTTTTCAAAAACAAAACTGTTTCCTTTCTTTTCTAGTTTTCGATATTGTTTCATAGAATTTATATTTAAAAATGAATTCGCATAATGTCTCCAAAAAAAAAATTCGATTCTTGAATACCAATATTTGACCACTTTTCCATACAAATTAGTACTTATTTCATCAATGACCACAACTAGTCATAAAGTTTTTGTGATTTATTGGAGTAACATGATTCCACCAAAAGTTGAAGAGGTTACATCACATTGCTCTCAAAAATTAATTAACGGCTATGGATTTTGTGAGAGTAGTTGTTTCTCTGTACGCTTCACTTGATAGATAAAAATATCAGCAGCAAACGGAAAAGTCTTCTATTTCGATACACTCTGGACGTTCATAAATAAGAGAGAGAGAGAGAGAGAGAGAGAGATTTTTTTTCATCTGCATCCTACTTTCGTCAGTTTCACTCCCTTCATCATTATCTCCTCGTGTTTATAACATATTTTATAGTTCAACAAAATACCTACATAAAATAATAACAATACGTGACTCTGTTATGATATAATTTATTATTATTTTTTTTCCAATTTTGTTTATTTTTTTTATTTTATTCTGCAAATCGTCACCACGAGATATCAGCACCACCTCCATCTCTCACACAACAAATTACAACAGTTTATTATGGTTTTTGTTTTTTCTTTACCGACCACAAAACGGATTAGTAATTTATATCTTTGCACATATACACAAACACCCCTATATACTAATCGATATATATTTGAAATTGAAAATATGGCAAAAAAAAAGACAAAAAACAAAAAACCAAAGCACAAAATTCACATAATTTGTACAAAACAAGAGAAATACTAGAATCTCATAACGACAACCCGTCCTAAGATTATGTTGCAAAATGTCATTTTTAATTGTGTTTAACCTTGATAGCGGTTGAAGTTGAAGAAAATAACACAAAAAAGAAAACAAATCGTTTTGTTTGAAATGCAATTGTCAGTGGAACACGTAAAACCACCACACAACATTATAAGTTATTACGTTTTTTTTTCTTCTTGTAATCAGCATTGGAAGAATATAATGATTTCATCATTCAATATGTAACACTTAGAATAAGTGATTCTTTATCCATCTACTTATTTTTGCCTCTATTTGTTTATTTATTGAGCCAAACCTTTTTAAATCACTTAAGAATTTCGAAAAAAAATTTAATAAGAATGAAAAGAAAACTTTTTGTTTAAGCTTTTCAAGCCACTCGTTACTTAACTTAGTAACGATTAGTAGATCGTCTCAAGCGACTGACTCCTATTCAACATATTTTTGAAGAAAAAAGACTGAGAAAGATAAATTCTAATAGATTCTCATGTTCCTTAAAATAGAGCTGACATTGAACAGAAAATATTCAAGATCAAATCCTTACGCATTGAGAAATATGATGAATGTATATTAACGTAAACATTTCAAATCAGCCCAACGTATTAACTACTTTGCTTGAGCGAAAAATGACAACTCGCGATATAAAGCCCTTTGCAAATAATTGAAGAGCTTAAGAAATTGTCTCGCTAAATATTCATTCCAAAATCTAATAGAATTTTATATATTGAATTTTCAAACTATTGCTTATAACACTTTATGAATTGAATATTATCCGAGTACAGGTTTTTGAATGCATCAGTCGCCTTTTTCGACACAGATGACCGTTGTCCTTGACTTCTTATACTGCTTATGGAAACAAAAGCGAAGCATTAGTTGCTAAATAAAGTTTATAAGTTTTATAAGGAGGGTCCATACATTCGTTATTTTAAATGCTCAAATAGCAAATTCCTTACGCTGATTTATGAATGTTCTCTCCTTTACATAAAAGAATAAAACAAGATCTTGACTCAGAACAATATGAACGAGTACCCACGAATTTGATGTTTAGCTGAGTCGTAAAAGTGTTGTTGTTTATGTCGAGGTGGGAGTGCTCATATTAAACTATTCATGGACAATATTAAGAAGTTACGTAAAGTTTCTTCTGATAGTTGTGAAATAATCAGAATATTTCATAGAATCTGCCAAAAATTTGATTCTGAAAAAAGGAAAAAACCATTTAATTCAAATCAATTCGAGCTCGTTTCTTTTTTGCTGGATGCTGCTCATCCTGAAAAATTTGTTTTTTTTTCTTCGGGAAAATCTTCTTAAGCCCTTGGCCGCGTGTTTTTATAGATCATCCAGTCTTTGCTGACTTCAGATAGAATCAATCGATGATGATCTTTTTAAGTAATCGTCATACTAAGCGAGATTCAAGGCACGCGCAGCTTTTTTGTATTTAAAAGTTCATGAGATATTAAAAGTTTACTAGACATAGGGGTGCCTGAAAAATGCATATCTTTGACGATAAGCTACGTACCTGACGATCTTCTCTAACACATCAATTCATTTTCAATAGTTGTTTCCAAAATTCGTTCGCCAACAAACAACTGTCATGACAAAAATTCATATTAGTGTATAATGAGTCGAAGTGGAATTTACGAAAAATTTAAGTATGTTTATCATCGAATTAATTGTTAATTTGTTCGCTATCTAGAAATGCAAAAAATCATAACACAAACGTATGTTATTGATAGGTTCATAACACTGCTATATTTTGAAGAAAAGCCATAAATTTCAATCGTTTGTCCTTGAATTTGGAACTTTAAGAATGTAATGTACATACCCATTGTAAAAGAAAGGACAGACAGACAGACGTAAATGGCTAAAGGGCTAACCAACATTATTACTCTGATTGCAATTACTTTACCCGGTAGTAGATAAAAAATGGATTAGTACGATTTGTTGTCACTTTCTATGAAAGTTTTCTTTATACCTGTAACTAAGACCTTAATCTTCCACATTTGCATACATTTTAAAAAGAATAAATTTTGCTAATTAAAGGAAACTGGATGTCGAAGCAATGCACATGTAAAGCTTTTAACCAAAAATCAATTATAATAACAGTAGATAATAAAAAATTCGACTCAAGTCTTAAAAAATTTCCCACTTGAATCGTTGCCGTTTTGCTATTTTGTTTTTTTTTGTCTTATTATTTTCATTATTTTTATTTTTCGAAGGTATTTTGAAAATGAATAAAACATTTCAAAATCGTTTAGAAACCAACAGAGAATTGTATAGATGTGAGCGAACGTTTACAATGACAATCCAAATATGGTTAAAGATTCAAAATTGTTTGGTGCATAGGTGTATACGTGAAGGGAGAATGCACAAAATAAGTTTTAGTTCGAGGTTATGTATATAAAGTTTATTTTATAAATTATCTTTTTTTTTATATGAACTTAAATAAATTTTCTTAATTAAACTGCATATATGCTAAGCACTTATTCATATTTTTGCTTAAGGAAGTATCGGATGAAAGTTTTCTTCATCTAATACACGACAAGGGCGATATAATAAAACGAGTGAACCATAAAGTGTCAGAAGAAAATTTGCATTACATAATATTTTAAGCGTGCACAGTGTTTTATGGGTTAAGTCGCAAGTTGCGAACCTCGTACAATGTATGAAAACAAAGAAAAAATTTTCGCCGAATTTTTTATGTCTCAACTTTTTATCTTAAAAAATTCGAAAAAAATAAATTTCGATGCTCTACAAAGTGGGTAGACTTCCAGTTTCGTCTAGGTACCCTTACGATCAGCTATAGAATATACATGGAAATTATTATCGTATTGTGTACTTATGGAGTTTACAAGTAATAACAAGTGAGAAAGTTATATTCGACTGTGCCGAATTTTTTATACCCACCATCCATATCTTAAAAAAAGCTGAAAAACTAAATTGCCATATGTGGGCGTGGCAATGAACGAACTTCAAATGTTTCTGCCAAAATTAAAGGCGTTACACTCATTTTTGCGACCAGGAGAATGTTTACCACAGACATTACACAGACGGACAGACGGACAGACGGACAGACGGGCATGCTTAAATCGATTCTAAATTTGATGCTGATCAAGAATATATATACTTTGTGGGGTCTCCGAAGTTTCCTTTTGGGCGTTAACAAACAAAATTACAAAATGAAATATACCCTTACCTTCGGTGATGGGTTTAAAAAATGAAAATTACTTACTATACACTTTTTATTAAAGTTCTATTTTTTTATTTATTCTATTTATAATACTTATTATAATATAAAAGAAAAAGTTCGCCTTGAGGCAAGATCGCCACCCCAAAAAGGATTTTGTTATTATGAAGGCTTGTTTCAACAAAGAGAGACTTAGAAAGCCCTACTCCCATAACTCGAAATACAACCCTGTCATGAAGTTTACAAGGTATATATATAGAAACTTCGCTACCTCGGAACACAAGTCAATCGTTTCTAGGTGAACTATCCGCCGGTATTAAAGCAGCTGAACACAAGAATTAGAAATGTTTTCTTCTAACTAACTTTCATCATCGTTAAGAAGATTCCTGAGTTGATCAAGTTTAGTAAAGCTGTGAGAAGAATTCTGTACTCTGCCAGTTGAAATATGCTATTTTAAGACTAAGACAGACCATCATACTTAAATCGATTGCAAAAAAAAATTCGTTGCTGGTAATTGGCCTAAAATTAAGATACAAAAGCATGACAATAACGACAATAGCACAATATGATTATTACACAATTGCGAAAAAAGGATATAAACAGTATGAGCAATAATATATATTATATAATTACTTCCGAATTTTCTTAAAATTCATTATTTAAATATATTCAAAGGTTTCCTTACTTCATATTAGTTAGAAAAGAAAAAAAACCCTTAACAATTTTAAAACAGCATGAGTTGAAAACATGAAACGTGGACTTGAAGTCTTTGCAATAATTGTTAAGAATTTCAAAAATCTACAGTTAACTTGTTAAAGCGATCTTTGTTGGTATAAAACCTCACGTAAATCGTCCACGACGATATGAGTTCACATTACCTATAAAACGTGCATCATATTGTACAATAATTGTAAATCATCCAGTAGCTGCTGAATTAAGTATTTAAGAAAAGTTGGACAAAGTCTTACCATTTAAAGGCGTTTAAGAAATTTTCCTTGTAATTGGTATCCATACGGCAAATTTCTTTGAGATTAACACAATTTTAGAAACATACGATTAAAAACGTCGTCAAAGAAGGGGAAAAAAGAAAAAGAATTGGAAACCTATGAATATAAAAATTTTATCCTTATCTGAGATTCCGTCAAAGCTAGAAAACGCATTGCGTCACTTCCATTAGTCGCGTAGGTCAGACCAATTTTATTATAAGCTCTTATTTAAGTTACTTTCTTTTAATCATAGAAATTTCTAATGAATATTTCGGGCACTTCTATATAAACAATCAACTTTAATCACGATGATGATACAAGGTTATGCAATCAAATTTTTTGTATATTCAAAATGACGACCTCTACAAAGTGGCGGATTCTGTTTTTCTTAGCAGTTTCTTTGACATCGTTGCCAAACAAAACAGTCTGGATAGTAGAACGCGTCAAGGTAACTCCCGCCCTTTCACATTAAATATAGCAGGGACCATAAAGTGTAGCAGATTATTTATTAGATACAAAGTAGAATGCGAGGCGTTAAGTGTATTAGTTTTAAAATAGGTACGCTGGACTTGAAGATGTCAAGAACTATTATATGAACGATAAGATATCCAACGAATGAATAAATATAATAGGTTTCCTTCATGTTTTTTGAGATGGATAAGTTTTTATCTTCATAATAGATTATTCTGATTTCTTTTCAACTCCATTATCTCTAATGAAATTTGCGTGACGTCAGGTTCGCAAAACACTCACTTAGGATCGTTATTATTTATTCCGTACATTAATGGTCTTCCTTCGTTAATTAAGTTCACTCATACCTTAATGTATGCTAACAATATTAAGGTGTTTTCTTGCTTTAATTTGGAATCGCACTCTTATCTCTAGCAATCTGACTTAGACAATCTGGTTACGTTGTGCTAACTAAGCCTAAAAAAATGCAAGAGGTTTTCATTCTCCAGGAAAAATTCATTTGCTACTGAATATTAGATCGATTCGCTACATTGAAAAATGTAGATTCATTCATTGATTTAGGAATTTTTTTGCGTTTTAATATCCATATTGAGTTCTCCATAAATAAAGCTAAGTCAGCGCTAGACTTTATTAAACGATGGCAAAGGAGAGCCCGACGACGGCGATAGGTCTAATACTTATATACTGTTGCATTGCCTCCTTCATGCATGTTTTATGTAGACTCAATAAAATCTATTTAAAAGTGACTCTCGCTCGTTGTCCTTCGGAATTTGTGTTG
Source organism: Glossina brevipalpis (assembly GCA_000671755.1). Classification (NCBI taxonomy): domain Eukaryota; kingdom Metazoa; phylum Arthropoda; class Insecta; order Diptera; family Glossinidae; genus Glossina; species Glossina brevipalpis. The sequence goes on along the minus strand of KK351258.1, from coordinate 259,403 downwards.
GGACCCACTCGTCTCTGCACCTCCTTACGAAAATGATTTGCTTGTATTGGCCCTACCGTCACTAGAGAAACGTAGACTTATTGTTTGTATTTCGTTCTTAGTTAAATTATTTACGCGCTGACTTTACTAAGAGAGATAAAATTCAATATTCCTAACCGTTCTTCTAGGAACTTTATTTTTGTAAAATTTGCCCAATGTAGATAAAACTATAAACTTTTGAACCCCTTCATGGTCGTGTCCAAAAATCTAAATTATATCTATAATTCAATCTCAATATCAAACACTTTAAATACTATCAAATCAATTCTTCTTAATATGTCCGCTTTGCCGTATCGCCATATGTCGTTTCTAAATGAACTGTTTTAAAGCTTTATAAAATTCGTAAACTGAACATTTTCACCATATAAATATGTTGCCAAGCTTTTGCGCATATTTGCAACGGTTTAAGTCTTCACTCTCAACTTGGATGTGTATCAGCTGCGAATATGCTTCTGCACTCCATATGTAGATACTTATTTCTTTTTCTCTGTCATTCATGAATTTTGTTCTTTTTGCTTTTTTGTTTATTTTTTTTAGATTTTGTAAGAGTTGGGTCATTATATTTAACAAAATACTTATTTTTACGATTCAATCTAATTAAATTTTCGATTTATTTTAGCTGAGTTTTATATGTACAAACAAATAAGTAATCAGTAATAGTGATACTAATAGTAATAGTAATAATAATAAGAGTAATAGCAATTGTGATAGTAATAGATATAGTAACAGTAATAGTGATAGTAACAGTGATAGTAATGGTGATAGTAATAGTCATAGTGATATGTAATAGCAACAGTAACAATGATAGTGTGATGATAATAGCAATAATAGTAGTAATAGTAATAGTGATAGCAATCGTGGTAGTAATAGTCATAGTGGTAGTGATAATGACAGTAATATTTATAAGTATAGTAATAGTATAGTAATAGTGATAATGATACTAATAGTAATAGTAATAATGATAGTAACAATAATAGTAATAGTGATAGTAATAGTCATATTGATAGTAATAGCAATAGTGATAGTAATAGTAATAGTAATACTAATAGTAACAGTAACGGTAATAGAAATAGCGATCGTAATAGTAACGGTAATAATAATAGCGATAATAATAATAATAATAGTGATCGTATTAGTGATAGTATTAGTGATAATATTAATAATAGTATCAGTGATAGTAACAGCGATAGTGATGGTGGTAGTGATAGTGATGGTGATAGCGATAGCAATAGTGATGGTGATAGTGACAATAATAGTGATGGTAATGGATAGTGACAATAATAGTGATGGAAAATTAGAAAATAATGAAGAGTTTCCAATAAGTTAAAAACGAATTATTTTTACACTCTCCAATTGAAAATAAAATCATGCTAACCATTAGATTTTTATAAATAAGAAATGGTCAAATAAATTTAATGCACTCACACACACAACATCCTTTATGGTATATTTTAAGCGTATAAATAGTAATAAATAACAATTACAAATATATGTATGTACTATGTGTATATATATACCTATATACATGGATACATGTAGTCCAACCACAAAGGTAACTACAAAACGAAAGCAACTAACCGTAATAATACGAGAAGTACAATATTTATAAATTTAATTTTGCGTGTGTGTCTTTTCTCTTTTATTAAAAGTACATACTGTAAACATTTAAAATAATCACTATAGCAATTATTTATATTGTCAATAGTTGTGCAGTTAATGAATGTACATAAAACAATTTTATGAACTGACAATTGCTTCCAATTGGCGCCGATTACAAACCAATATTTGAATTTAGTTAATATGGTGGTTAAATGAATGCCTGTACATTCCCCTACCTCCCAAGTGGCCCCTTCTAATACTAGCTAATAATTTAGCCTTTCAGACTTATCTGCATATATTTATACATAAACAGACAGACGGGTACACACATATACACACACACATATATATATATATATATATATATATATATATATATATATATATATATATATATATATATGTATGTATGTATGTATGTATGTATGTATATATGTTATATGTTAAAATGATTATTCTTGTATAACATTTATTACAAATTTGTTTTTTTTTTTTTTGTTAAATTATTATTTTACTACACTTTTTTATTTACGTTTTGTTTTTTCTTGCCTTCCGCATATTGGCTGCTTATATGTTTGTCTATTTGTATAATTGTTATACATACAGACATTTGTATGTTTATCAATCATATTCAAGGTAATAACATACACAACACAACAGAACAGAAAAGAACAGAACTTATTTTACAACTTTATTTTCATTTATATCGTTTTGAAATGTTTACAAATCAGCTTAACAGAATTAACTGACTTATGATCTAAATGCTGGCTCGCTACGGTTTGTTGGTTATCAATGCCATTTAATATACTTATCTACTGCTTTATTACTCAAAGACTATAAACCATTACAAAATTTTTATTCCATTTCTACTGACCTTCATACACGATGAACGTTGCTTATAAGAAAATCTAAAACTAATGCAAAAATGGATGTTTTTATCTGAAGATTTTCTGAAAAAATAGAAGCCTTTTAATTGAACAAAATTAAATACTTGAAAACATTCACGTTTGAACAACGCGTTCCTTTATTGTTATTGTTATTTTTTCCTTATAGTTTTATCATTTGTTTCCTCTTTTTTTTGCTTAAAACACAGTAAAACACGCGCGGCAAGAAAACGAAAGACTCAAGCCACACACTTCAGATGCTGTGTACCATATATTGTCTCCATTTATTGTACTCGTCATAGAAGGATGAACGTATGCTAGATGCGCCATTCAATTTGTAACATCAGCATGAAGTATATAAATTTTCAATGAGGTTCCGATTTTATTCGCAACTTTACTTTCTATGTCTACACGTCGATCGGCGCATTGGAATAGAAAATAACACAATAGAGATAGAGATTTGAAACATCACACGTACGCTCTTGGTCATCACAGGTCGAGTTTGAAAACGGCCTCTGTCTGCCAACCTATAGGACGACTATATATAGAGGATATTGTAATTTAAAGCCTATATACGATAGATTCATTTAAATCCTGGTTCATTTGTTTGGTTCTCATCAACCAACTGACTCATTTTATAAAGTATTTTTCTTAATTTATTGGCTTGCGTTAATGCCCATATATTTGCTATAAACGATCATACACGTATTCGCTGTCATTAAACATTAAGACTGGTCAGAATCTCCATAAAATTTGTACCTTTTTTGCGCTTGAGTGTGTAAAGTAGTGAAATTTAAACAAACCATCGTATTTGATTATCCCATAAGTAATGAAAGTCTTTCTTGCTTCCTCTGTTACTAAATTTGCAGAAAATCTCCGTTGAACTCCATAAATCATCTTGGACTGAGTTATATTTTCCAGCTGAGAAATTTTGAATTTAAAATTAATTTATTTTTTTATTGTAAACCTTTTAGTCCAAAACTATGTAATATAAATTAAGAACTTTCGCCAAAGATTTTTGGTGTTTTTGTGGTATATATACATATATATATATAATAGGGGGGCTGAAAATTCATAGGCTAAAACATAGATGGCGCTACTAGAATTAAATCCATATGATTTTTAGTTAGCCCTAACATTCAAAAGACACGTGTATAAATTTGACAGCTGTTGCAGCTGTTTAGGCGAAAAAGATATTATTAAAGCCAAGGCTTGGCTTGATAAACATTATTCGGACTTTGCATCAGGAAAATCAACCGTAGAGAAGTGGTTTGCTAAATTTAAACGAGGCGAAATGAGCACGCAGTGGACGCCCCAAAGAGACTATTATCGACGAAAACATTAAAAAAGTCCACAAAACAATTTCGAATAAATGTAAAATGAAGTTGATTGAGATAGCTGAGACCCTAAAGATATTGTTATGAAAATTACAAACTAATAAAATGCAACTACAACAAATTTGATGGAGAGGAAATTCCTTTGAATGTGATACCTACCGCGGTCATAAAGACATATTTGCAGCTGTCAATAAAAGCAAAAATTATAGAGAATTCCCGCGAAGTCTGTCTGTAAAGTAATAACAGCTATAGCAAAAAGGGACGCAGAGTTTGTGATATTCGTAGGGTTTATAAGAAGAGCATTTTGCTTAAAACAACAGTCGATTAATAATGTTTGAGACGTAACTAAGTGTTAAAAGAAATAGTTCCCTATAATAATTTGTAAAAATAATTACAATTTTTTATAAATATTTCTTAAAAAATAAAGAACTTGTAAATACCAAAAAACTAAGCTTTTCACGAACTAGCGATACGAACTCTATGTCTTAAAGCAAAAGCAAAAAAAGGCAGATTTTGTAACAATATCAAAGGAACGTGTAGGACACATCGTGAATGAATATTTGGATATGCGAAAGCTCTGTTCAAAATGGGTGCCGCACGAGCTCATAATCGACCAAAAACAACAACGAATTGATGAGTGTTTGGAGCTGTTCAATCGTAATAAACCCGAATTTTTGCGTCGACATGTGACAATGGATGAAACATGGCACCATCATTTCATACTGGAGTCCAATCGACAGTTAGTCGAGTGGACTGCACGTGATGAACCGACTCCAAAGCGTGGAAAGTCGGCTGACAAGATTATGGCATCAATATTTTGGGATAGGCATGGAATAATATTCATTGACTATCTTAAAAAGGGAAAAACCATAAACAGCGACTATTACGTAGCGTTATTGGAGCGTTTGAAAGACAAAACCGTGGAAAAACGGACTCATTTGAAGAAGAAGAACGTGCTGTTTCTTCACGACAATGCACCGCGTCACAAATCAATGAAAACGATGGCAAAATTGCATGAATTGGACATCGAATTGCTTCCGTATCCACCACATTCTCCAGATCTGGCCCCCAGCGACTTTTTCCTGTTCTCAGACCTCAAGAGGATGCTCGCTGGACAGAAATTTCGCGCCAATGAGGAGGTAATCGCCGAAACTGAAGCCTATTTTGAGGCTAAAGACAAATCGTACCATAAAAATGGTTTCGAAAAATTGTACGACCGCTATAATCATTGTATCGCCCTCGAAGGCATCTATATTGAATAATAAAATCAAATTCTAAAAAAAAAAAGAATTTTGTTAGTCTACGAACTTTTCAGGAACTATAATTGGTATATTAGCGGAAAAAAAGGAGAACAAACGTGAAAATGAAATTAGGATAAATTAACAATTCATTTGCTTACGCATCGAAATTTGTATAATATAAGCCTCACACTCGTGACATTAGAGATAATTCATGCTATAAGTTATACTTTTTGAATTGCCTAAACTTGAAACTGAAAATAATAAAGAAATTCTTACTAAGTGTTCCAATTCTAGTCTTGCTATGTGCATCGTTCATATTACTAGTAACTAGATGAACAAAAGTCAATTTCTTCAAAATTCTTTCTTTTGTAGCATCAACATCATTTGATGAAAGATTTCTTCAATTAAGGGCTACTTTGTATACTAAATATTCAATGTTTTAGCCATCGTATGCATTGCATGTCGTCAAAATCGCGACCATTTGAAAATTTGTATTTTACTTTAGCAGAAATATAAAATCATATAATCAAAGAGCAGACGACCCAACATGTTCTACCGGACGGACTGTTTGCAAATAGCGCGACGATTGACTAACAAATCATCTCGCAATGGTACCTTTTGCTACACAACATTAAAACACGAACGAAAAAAAATTCAATTCTTCGACAACTAACTTAGTAGGCAAACCTTGGTTACCTAAGAGTAATATCGCTATATGCTGTGATCCTGGTCCAGCGCGAATAGAAATTTCTGCAAACAGTTGTCATTGATATTTACTGTTGTTTGCGAGGTTCTTTTATTAACGCAAATTTTAGGAGAATAAGTTTGCTTACGTTTCGCATTGTTACGAGATGCGGAATAGGCTGTAAATTGAAAATATAAAAAAAAAATTTAAGAGCAATATAAATTGCTGCAATAATCAGCATATTGTTATCGCAAATCTGAATATTAATTGTAAATAATTATATCTGCTCTCCTAATTGAATGTAAACTTAATAATAGCGACGCCATTGCGGTAGGTGTCGTCAAGTTATTTTATTACAACTGCTGAATATTCCTTAAATTTAATAAACAACTTACTAGTAAAATTAATTTCCATGATTAGTAATAAATATACATATTGAATATTTAAAAATATCTTAACTTGTATCTGCTAATTAGGCATTCCGTAAGCATTCCATATACATATAACAATTGCATAGTTCAGTTACTAAGAAAGATACCATTTTTAAGATCAAGTTGAAGTTTTGAACATATTTTTGTGGGGTAGATAGAGAACGCAAGCAAAAAGTCACCAAAAAAAAAATAAATCAGAAACTTGATAGACAAATAATTTTTCATAACCTATTAAACAAAAATTATTTTACACAGCGGAAAGGGACCATATAAAAAAAATGACACTTAGAAGATATTCCAAAAGTTTTCGAAATAGCAAGCAAATGCTTCCAAAGGAAAATAAGTAGTTATATTACACAGGGAGACATTTTAAAAAAAAGTTTATTTTCTCATTTTGAAAATGGAGATTTCCTTCAAAATTTACATAATTCACTAGTACACGTCGTAATCCGAAACGCGCATATTCTCTTGCGATAAACTGGTGCGTAATCGTTTTCGTCACTTGAAGAAAGTAGAATTAATTTATTTTTTGTTACGTTGTAGTTGATGATAAGCTTTTGCGATGACCGCCGTTTAGTCAGCTACTTATAAATGTCGCGTTACCCAGATATACACGATTAAAGCTCTTTTCGGAATTTCAAACTTCTTTCGAAATTATTGTCTGTTTTAAGAAAATGCTTTTTTCAAACCAAACTTTATTCGCTGTCATAGAATCCGGTTGTTGTCTTCATGATCTCTTAAGTTATTGATAATGTCACCATCATTTACGAGTTCGTCCTTAATCATGTCAAAATCCTCTCCGCAGATAATGTGCTGTCATAAGTTTCTGATGATTAGGTGGGTGAGTTTTTTGGTTACATCCCTATTTAACTTTTTTTTTTTGTTGCGCAGTTTTTCGATATGCTTCTTATTCGTCCTTTTGATTTTATGCGACTCATTTTGTTTGCGTTGTATGTTGTTTTGTTATGTACACAGATTCTGTACAGGATCTAGTCAATCCTAACAATTTTTTTCTATCAGTGTACATAAACATATTGTGGATCAAGCATTTTTTATTATATATATTATGTACTTTATATAATTTGTATTGCACATATTGCCCCCCAAAGAGATTTATCAAAATCATTTTAACAAAATTTAATTTTGGGTAAATAAGTGGAATTTCAAAATAAATGCTGATAAATCTTGCGCTAAATAATAGTTCTTATCCTTCATTTTCTTTAAATGGCAATAACATTCCGATGAATAATTAGGTAAAATACCTTGGCTTACACATTAATCAAAGACTAACAAGAGAAGATTATATAAAAGCTAAACACCAGCAACTTGATATACAAATGAGAAGGTTCTATTGGTTAATTTAATCAGAATTCCAACTTAATCTCAAGAATAAATACATGTTTGGCAAGATTATTCTCCAAAAAATTTATACATGGCATACAAGTATAGGCAACAGCCAGTAACTCTAATATTGAAATACTTCAAAAATATCGGTCTAAGACTTGGACTACTTGTTAATGCTTGCTGGTTCGTTTGCAACAAAACTATTCATGATAATCTGAATATTCCCTTTGTTACAAATCAAATTCAATACCGTTCCTCAAAATATCGTGACAGACTGAGTAATCATGTAAATCATTTGGCAATATGTCTTTTAGATGAATTCAATGACATGAGAAGATTGAAAAGGCGTCATATACTGGATCTTCTATTTAGTTATTAATTTATACTTGTGCAGTAATTATTTGATGTATACCATTTTCTTAGTTTATATAACGTTTATATTTGATTATATTTATAAACTATATCTCTATTTTTATATTGTTCCCATTGGGGCACATTAACCTCCGTTATTTTTCTCCCCTTTCTCTGTAATATTTACTTATTAATTGATAGATAGATTGTAAATTAATGCTACATTAGAAGAAAAAAACAAAAACAATATTAGTTAATTACTGATCTTCGAAGTGAGTACATGCATATCCTTTGGCCATGCAAATAAGATTCATTTTACAGTGAGACTAAAGGTAAATTAATTATTTAATGTTTTACAACATATTTCAATGATTGCTTAGATGGTTCTCCCTTGCTAATTTTTGACAATGCGCCTGGCTACCGTTTTATAGACAGCCCTAATGTATAAGTTCTGTTTTTGCCACGATTGCAAATTTTAAGAAGCGCTATGTGAAATTAACTTTCAAATACGATTTTACAAAATTAGAACGCTATAAAGTAAGCCTGTGACTGAAATTTTGAAAAAAATTTCCATTTTAAACTACATAAGTCACGTTGCGGCAGCAATTTATCATATAAAACAATATACTTTAACTCCATATTGAAAAGCAGTCTGCGCTGGATGCATCATTAGTAGGAATGTAACATTACTATCAGAAATCACTGCGTTAGCACATAAAATCTACGGAAACGATTTAGATACTTTTCGTGAAAATGATCGAGGAAAAATCATTGATTTATGACTACTATCTTGTTTTTGTCCAATGTCGACGTTTGACATTGCATCTCGCAACCATCGCCTGATGCTTGATTGGAAAAGCTCATTTTCTGCTACTATCACTTTTTTTCTTGTCGACTCACCGAATTTTATAGTAATGTTTCAAAAAATAGAATGAGCAACTTAAGCTTTCAAAAGTTTTGTAACAACAGTTAAACATTTAAATTTTTTTTTCATAAACAATTTGAATAATTTAGATTTTATTAAAGCGAATTCAGTTCCATCAACAAATAACATGCGGTCATGACAAACTGAACGACCAAAGAGAAACTAGAAAAAATACTGAAATATCCTCAAAGGAACAAAGATGGGGGATCGTTACTAAAAAGCTAAATTATTATTGTTATTATTAAGTCTTTAAAATTAAAAGAACTCATAACTGAAAAAAAATCATTAAATTGCATACTAAAAAAAACTCAAACATAAAGAATTCAATCATCAAAAGTATTCATAAATTCAACAAAATTTGTAAGTCTTCATTTTTTGAAAAAAAAAAAGATATTACGTTGACGAAAAATTTAAGGGAATTTAACCCTTGAATTCTTTGTGATCATTAACATAAGTGACAAATTTTACATAATCCTGTATAAGAGTCATTTGATTCCAATATAAATCCACCCAGCGATTATAAGCTGTGTGATAGGCTTCATTATAACTCCGTTTAGCACTCTCCGTATCAGAAAATGTAGAAGCATCAGCGGAAGAAGTGCCATTATAGCTGGCAGAACTGTTTTGACTGATTCCTGGCTGCTGTTCTTGTTCCTCCTCTAAGTCTTCTTCAATATCATCTTCGTCTTCTTCTTCATATTCTTCTTCCTCGGCTTCATTATCAGAGTTGAAATAATGTTCACTACTACTGCTGCTATTATCATCCTCTTGGCGAGCTTCTTTACGATCCTGTTCGTAATCTTTCGATTCAGTTGCTTCAATATCTGAACTACTATCATATTCAGATCCGAGTTGTTCCTGTTGCTGTTGTTGTGGCTGCGGCACAAGCGCACAGTTGGCATCTGAAGTTCCTATATCCGAGCACTTGGAAGTAGTGGTTTTCTCTTCGAAACCGCTACTATTAGCGTTACATTCGCTATTCGCAGCGGAAATATTTGAATCATTTTCAACAGGAATCTGCTGAAGGGAGGGTAAAGTCACACTACCTTCTTCCGAATTCAATAAATTACTGTTATGTGAAATTATTGGAGGAATTTCAATCTGGAAAAATAATTTAAATTTTTTTCTATGAATTGGTTTAAAAAAAAATAGCAATTTTTTGATAAGTCGATCTCTCTAACAAACCTATATCAATATTCTCTTTCAGTAACAATAATAGCTATTCCTAAAAACCCATCGAACTTCGTTTAAATAACTTGAAAAAATTTCATTATCTTTTATCTGACCAAGCTTTTGGACCAATATGTCCGCATAACCAAAGATGTATAAAAATGTAAATAAAAGTTTACCTGAGTAGTTTTATTTATTGATAACTTCAGTGGTTGGTTTCCTGCTGTCATTACTAGATTTGGTATAGCAATGTTCAAGTTATTGGAGGACTGATTATGAGCTGGGGACGGGAAGTGCTTCACCTCTGGTTTAACCGATGTTGTTGTACTTGATTCTATAGTTTCGACTGAGGTGTACTGTAATTCTTCCAAAGACTCTTGAGCATTGGATGGAGTAGCTACGGAGAGAATAAAAGTATTTTTATCGATTTCCTCCGAAGTCGAATCGCCTTCTTGAAAATTGATGAAGTCAGTATAAAAGTCCACTGGTGGAATACGAGAGGTCAATTCAGAAGGAGATGGTTTATCGATTAGTAATGTTTTTAATTTAGCCAACTTCTCCGAAGACAAAACCGGACAATCCATAGTATTGGTGCTAATAGACTGTAAACAAAAAAGTGTAGATTTCCATAAGTATTGTAATGCATTTATAGGTTTACCTACCTCAGTGTTACTCTGTTCATTGTTTAAAACCTCCTTTGTATAATTGTCAAATAAATCAATTTTCACTTTATGAAGTCTGGTTTCTCCCTTATTTTTGGAGCCATTTTGTTTCAAGGAATCATGGTCCACTAGAAACTCTACTAAAGTAGGAATGGCTGCTTTTTCCATTAGAACCGATTGATATCGCGAAATATCTTGTTGGCTGCTGCGTAAACTATCTGCAGCTATGCTGCTAGCATCATCAATTGTGTTCGAAGAAGCCAAATACTGAGAGGAACTGTGATGTGATTGTGACTGTACCACATGTAATTGTGGTTGCTTTTGCTCTGCTTCAACACCTGTTAAGTCGTTAAGATTCAAAGCACTATCCTTAGAATCAATACGAAAAGTATTGGTATCAATTGATGACTGATTGGTAACGATATTCATAGTAAGACTTTGATTTTCCTTATTTTCGGAATTTCCACTCGATAACGATACTGTATCTAGCATAGCCAAAGGCGCCACATTTTTCGGTTCTGTATTGAATACTCCATAATAATTAGCTTCCTCTTCACTTTTAGAAAAGTCCCAAAGATCTCTAATTTCCTGCATTGGTTTTTTATCAGAGCCGGTTTGTTTGGGAGGAAATTTCAAAACTTTCATGCCGCTACCTACTTGTCCGGTCAGTTTTCGAAATAATTGCACATCCTTCTCGGAGGATATGAAACTTATTGCCAAGCCATGGGAACCAAAACGTCCAGCTCTGCCAATTCTGTGCAAATAGGTGATTACATCTTGCGGCAACTCCATGTTTATCACCAAATTGACATATTCGGAGTCAACACCCCGTGACATAAGATCTGTAGCCAATAAAATACGTGTTTTAAATTCACGAAATTTACGAAACTTTTCTAAACGAGTTTTTTGATCTTGGGAGCCTGATATTAACTCACAAGGCCAGCCATCCTTTTCCAAATAGTTGCGGTATGAATCGGCCCTCGACTGAGAACCGGCAAAAATTAAGCATTGCTTAAAAGCTACACAACCAAATATATAGCGCAGGACATCTAATTTCGCTTCCATTTCTAAAATACTAGTTTTCAATTCTGGTAATTCATAAATGAACTGTTTAACGCCCACCAACAGGGTAGCGCGATTTTCCGTTGATATCAGCAAAGGGTTACGCATAATATTAGCCAATTCCTGATCTAGATTGTCGCAGAATGTGGCACTACAAGCAATAGTTTGCTGACGTGCAGGTAAGGCTTTCTGTATGCGGTGCATATTCTGACGAAATGAGTGGGTGTACATTTTGTCCGCCTCGTCCAAAATCAATATCTTTATTTGTGACGTATTCAAGACTTCATTCTGTATTAGATGCAATAAGCGACCCGGAGTGCCAACAATTGCTTTAGCACCTTGTAAGCGTTTGCGATCCTCGGCAGCATCCAAACCGCCTATAACACAAACAGAACGAAATCCTTGGGCATATTTACCAATTCGATTAAGAACTTCTTCAATTTGCACTGCTATCTCCCGCGTGGGAGCAACTACTAGCGATTGCGGTTCAGGTATGTTGGGCTTGTAGGCTTCCAAAAGAATACAACAAAAGATCATAGTTTTACCAGTGCCCGATTTTGATTGTACTAATATATCTGAATTATAAGATCTATTTAAAATTTTGAATTTTTAGTACACTATTTTCTAAGGCACTTACCCATGCCTGATTTACCAATTGGAATAGCGGCTGACTGAATTATTGTAGGGTACGCGAAGCCGGCAGCATATAAACCTTTGCGCAGTGGTTCGTTTAACATCATTTTACTGAACGGTGCCACTTTCTTAAGACGCACATCCTCCGTTCTAATTTTGTCTTCTAATTGATGTGCAATGCTCTTTTCATCCATTTTAACACGAACTTTTCTTAATTTTCTTCTGAGCAAAATCTGGCAAACTTTTTCATATTTCAACAAACAGTGTTGCCTACATCTCCATTTAAAACAAAGTATAAGTGGTGTTTTTGTGGTATTCTATGTAGAATTGAATGTATCATTTGCCAAATCGATTAACTCCATAAAACGAAAAGTAGAGAAAGTGTTGAAATTGCTTGTTTACTTTTTCATACATGATATGTTTAGTAGCGATAGAAAACGACTTAACTGGTTTGATAAAAAGCATTTTAGTTAAGTTTTTGTTGTTTCTAGTTTGACTTCTTAAATAAATTATTTATTATTGAGAGATTAAAAAGTTGTTGCCCTTAGTGTTTTTAATATTTATTGTTAGAGAATTTTGTTTAGAATATGTACAGTTAGAAATCAATCACATGCTTTGAAATAAAAAAATTCTGAAAGTGGAGTTAATCGTTTTGGCAAGTGGAGCATTCAATAGCGTTACAAATGCATTTCTATATAAATTGCCGCAATTCTATATAAATTGCCGCAATTCTATATAAATTGCCGCAATTCTAGGTAGGGATTATATATAAAAAATTTTATTAAGGCTCTCTCACGTCTGGTGAGATTAGAGAGAGTGTCATATTCATTTCATTTCATTTTAAGATTTCAAAGAATTTTGTATACCTATGGTTTTTATTTAATTATGCTTGTTTGTTGTTCTTTATATAATGTAGTTTGTTTATAGGAACCAAGCAAATGTCAGTTAGCCTCTTATAGTCGAATTCATTAATATAAAGCGCATTGATACCCGTGATATTTGTTTCAACACAAAAGGATAAAGAAAGTTTGTTATTTTCTCTGTTATAATATTAATCTGCCGGTTGCCAAAATTGGCCTCTTAACCGAGATTCATTACATAACCGCAACTATGTTCTATTAAAACAAATGAGTATATTTCTAGGTTTCTTTTTTGATTGTCATAAAGCGAGACATGATCGAACACGGTACGAGTTGTTTTTAAGAATAGAACTATTTCCGAATAATATTAAAAAGGAGCAACATCAAAGCCGTTCTTATGAAGCATTTGTAACATAAGGGTATTAGCAGGAATTCATTTCATGCAGGCACTCTTTTCGGAGCGATTACGAAAAAGGCCGATAGTTCAAGGAAAAAATTTTTTGCAGATAATGATTTCTTTTCCACATGCTCTAAGGTTTTCCAAGCATCTGTAAGCAAAAAAAAATTTTAAATTTTGTAAAAATTTTACAATGTTTTCTCCCCCTAATACACAACATGTAAAAATTTTATATACACAAACAGTATTTTGTGCATAGGCCTTTTTCCCAATGCTTGCCTTTAGAATGCTTTCACGTTCGTAGCATTAACCCTGTCCCTTAATTAAATAAGCTATGGGGCAATCCATAGATAATTAAAAAAAACAAGTAAGAAAATAATGTTCGGCTATGCCGAATATTTTATATCCATTATCCTTATCTTAACAAAAAGATAAGAAAAAAAAAATTGGATACTCCCAAATATTAAGTATACGTGGCAGATTTTTTCGACTTTTATGAAAATGTTTGCAGATAGTGAGCAAAACAGAAAGCAAAGGTGTTTTCAGCATATGTTATGCCCCAGGTGTATAGTTGAGCAATTTAATACAATTTAAATACCTTTGAAGACTTTTGCAGATCCATCGAGAAAGTGTTTGCAGCAGAAAGACAGAAGAACAGACGCCTTGGAGGATTCGTAATTTGATATTGATGAAGAATATACACACTTTATGGGGTCACTGAACCTTTTTTCTTGATACGTTAATTTGGTTAGTATTCATATGCCATGAACGCTTTTATGTTATGTTCACTAACTGTTATCTCTTCTCATGTGAGCAAATGCTTGGATTTCGACAGATTTCCACATAATCTTTGCTACTATCTCTTGTCTAATAACAAATCAGACAATGTGAGGAGAAGAGATGAATACATCTTTGCTATGACTTTTAAATCATTGAATTCTCTGCTATATCTTGAGATTTACAACTCAAATAAGACATGTCTTATACAAAAACGATTATTACGAATACTGGAAACGAAAATTTATTTTTGTATGCACCGAAGATAAGAAGTAATTGATTGAAAGCACTTGCGCTTGCGTTTGCGCTTGATTTGAGTTCCGAAACTATATGCTATTTTTCCAGCAATTGTCGAAGAACGCCAGAGTCAACGTTTTTCTTGCCGCTGCGTGTATAGCAGCAATACCACGCGTCCCTTGCAATTGTTTATTAAGAAAAAATTGAAAAAGGAAATTGATTCAAAAAAGTGAAGCATAGCAAGATTGGCATAAAAACTAGTACACAAAGAAGTATCCTTATAAATGGTAAAATTACTAAACGGCTATTATTTCTTCTCAAGTTGGATCCAAAAACGGTGATTGCTTTCATAAGAAAGTTGATCGAGTTGATTGACCATCTTGGTAGCTATGCTTCCAGGATTCCTAAGTAAAATTTATTTCATATATATATAGTCTCGAAAATTTAGTAAATTTATGAAAGAGTTAATGTGCAATTTCGTCAGGAACAGACTATTCGCCTACTGCAACGGAAACCATCTCGCTTTAAGGATATTCATCGGAAATATTAAAATATTTGCAGGTATTTATTTATAATCGGTTTACTGCTGTTTATACAATTAAAAAAAAAATAATTCACCATTTTCTTATATTTGTTTAAGGAAAGATTATTCTTTTGCTATTAACTAAAAACACAAATATTTAGTCTTTAATAAGTTTATTTAAAAGTCAACAAATTACAATAAATTAACAATAAATTTCCTAGCTTTTTTTGCCTTTTAATCAATAACATTAACAAAAGTTTTATCGCTAAATTACTTAATTAAATTTACTATAAGAAAACAAAAAAATATAAATTTTATTGCTCTGATTCGAAGAGTCGTAACTCCAGTATAATAGTAAAACACGCAGATATTGAAACCTACATACAGCGCTTACATAAAAATTAATATATCTATTGACAATTAAAATTCAGCAGAGACAAGAATTTTTAGGTCATTAAATCAAATCATTTAGGCTTAGGTATGTGTTTCAATTTTTGACTTGTTTTCCAGCCAACTTGAATACAGCAACAATGATGCCTGATGTAGTTATGGATGTAATTTAATCACAACAAATCTCTCACATTATGTTAATTCAAATTGAGTTTTTAAATTCATTTATATATATATTGTGTGTTGCTCTTTTTTTTCTTTTTCTCTATATTAATATTAATTCATTTTCATGCCTAGTTAGGAGATAAGCGCTATGCGTATTTTCTTGCATATGTTTCAAGTTTTAATTTTTTTAAATTGCTAATGTAGTGTTTTTTTTTTATAACCATTACCAAATATAAGTGATCACATATAAGATATCATTTATAACATCCAGTAATATCCGTCTAAGTATCTATTGAAGACATTCTCGAAGTCATTACGATTAAGTAAGAAATCTGACATTTACTAAAAGTAAATGTCATTAGCAAGACCCTTGCAAATGGAAAATCCGCGGTATCCATGGTAATTACTTTGTTCTTATGTTGCTGGAGATGCTGCTAATACATCTACGAGTGTATACATCAAATTAAAATTTATAAAATAACTTTTCAAAATACCTTTTAAGAGTTTCAAATAAAATTTCATACGTTCTAATAAAAGTAAATCGCTACATTAAAAGTAGAGTGCAGGAACAGAATGCAGGGAAGGGCGAAGCAGTTGTTCATATTATAATATTCCAGAAGCATTTTTAATTACGCGTTACACGCTGGAAAGGCGCAGCATAGAGTGTGAAATTATTAGAAGCAATATTTCAACTTCGAAATGGTAGAAATTTTCTCAAAGAAACAATGGCTAGAAGCCATCGTGATGTTTGCGGGACGATTGTAAAGAGGCTAGAATAGCAATATAAATCTAAACACTTATATCATTCTTGATAGAAAAGTAATCATTAGAAAGACATTTGAAAACAGTTATCGTTAAACTCTGACGGAATTTATGATAAGTTTGAGAATTAAGGCCAGGACTTGTCTTGAGATTTTGTTAATTTTTTTTTCCTTTTTTTGTTTGAATGTTATTGCTTAGTCTAATGGATAAATATGTGTGATATTTAATCGAAATATGGTAATGGATACATAATATTCGCCCTCGGCCGAATATTGTCTTTACACTTAATTTTTAATATTTTATTTACGTAGAGACGTATTTCAATATAAAGTCAAGAAAAAAATTATTGTACATGTTGTCTTTTATATTTTTATCATTATTATAATGATTTCATTATTTGTTTTGTATCAATTTTCAATTTTGGTATTTTTTTATTATGTTTTCTAAGGTGTATTTTTAAAAGGGCTAGAGATCGAGGGAAAGATGTTTTCAATGTTCGTCTTTTTATTTGTTTAGTGCTTTCTGTTATTTTTCCTACGGCCGGTTCTCTCATTCTGCTAACTTATTTTGTACCTACTTACTTTAAACTAAAGCAGCTCTACAATATTCGTTGTCAGTGTCGGTGATATTGTTGTTATTATATGCAACAAGCTTTTCTTTAATTTTTAATTTTTTATTTTAGCTGAAGTGTTTACTTTACCCAATGCTATGGCCGCTGCTTCGGGAATTTTTAATTCATTTGGTTTTGCTATATTATAATATGAAGCGACACTATAATCGAACAATTCAAAATCATATCTGTTATAAGAAGAAAATATAAATTAATTAAATAGATAAATACGCGTATGAGATGGATATTTATTTATTAATAATTTACCTATAATAGTCATATAAGCCATCCAATTCACGTCTGGTTAATTGTGAAAAGAACTGCTGCAGTAATTCCAATGTGTTTTTACCTTTTCCCATATTACGCCATTCGGGTGCTATAACTCGTTTCAGACCAGTCTTTTCGATTAAATATAATTGATCCTCTGCAAGAGTTTCAAATTTCATAATTATATCGAAATGAATTAGACACGGTGTACAAAATCTAGTCGACGCCACAAAATGCATATCTAAATAATTGCCTTGTTTCACTTGATCTAAAAGCCAACGTATAAATTCGGGAAATGTGGGATGCTTTGGGGCGTGATTATCAAACCCCTGTGAAAAAAAGTAAAAAAATTTGATTATTTAAAATTGTGTGTATACAGAAATAAATAAATATTATTCTTAACTAAATTCTATTTTCTAATCTTCATATTGGAAATTAAAAACAATTTTGTTTCGGTCCTAAAAATAGGCAACATTGTTTAAATTCTTCTTTAGACAGAAGACATTTAATGCTACGATGTTTTTATCATTCTTATTATCCATGCATATTTGAAAGCTTTCAGTCGCTTTCGTTTTTTATGGCCACCACAGCACCGAATAATAGATATGCATTTATTTTGTTGAAACGTTTGCAACATTCCTACAAAATATACGTTTATATTGTCGATTAGTATCAAATTTTGAATCGACTTATCGATTCTCTGCACATCCCTCTATGTGTCTGTTTGTGGTAAATAATCTTGTGTTTGCAAAAATTAAGGCATCCACATCAAATAGAAACTTCTTCAATGCAAATTGGAAGGTATTAATAATAAGTAAAATTGGTCAAACGATACGTTGGCAGTACTACATAAATTGAGAACGTTTCTGCATTCCAAAACAAAGAATTCAACAGTTGTTTACCGCTGATAAACAACCGCAGATAAAATGATAAAAATATCTTTGAATACATACATCACGCCCTTCCAATATTACAAAGTATTGAATATTGGTTATTATTATTATTTTTAAATAAACATTCCAGTTATAAAAAATTCAACCAAAGCCATTTACAATTCATTTTAAGACAAAATGAAAAATTAGAAAAAATGCCCAAAGCGGCAACAAAAACATTGAAATTTGAGAACAGAGAAAGGAGATGTTATACTGATTTAATAACATTAGTTCTAAACTAATCCAATAGTGCAAAAATGTTACTAGTCGATGACGTTTCTCCTTAGAAAAAGGTGCTTGTAAATGAAGTGTTACCAAGCACAGATATTCTTTTATGAACAACTAAAGAAAGCAACATTTTTTAAAGCAGAATTATATATCTGTTCTAAATCGACGCAAAACATAGAACTGAATTATATTCACAATAAATAAAGATATCATAGATGTCATACAGAGCGGTAGGTCAGAAATTAAAAGGGAATAATTCAACAATCGAAAATGGCTAATATTAATTCGTACAACTAAAAATAGACAACAGAATTTACAAGTAAAAAATATTAAATATTGTTGGTGTTCTATTTTTTCATTCTTACCTTTCGTCTATAAGTACGTATTATCTTACGCCCTAACTTATCGTGAAATGAGTGAGGCACAGCAAACATGAATTTATCACGATAGGCGCTCAATAGCCTCTCAAAAGGATGACGTGCTATTATAAAAGTGATTGAATCATTTTGTGCCTGTTTCAGCTACAAGAGATAAAAAGAAACGCAACGAAGAAGAAAGAGAAAAGTCAAAAGAAAAACAGAAAAAAAAGACTGCAATAAGTGCTCATTTTCTTGCCTTCCTCTTATGGAAAGATGATAAAAAGGATAATTGCAATACTTATAGTGTTAAAAAGTTTTGAAGTGAAATAAAAAAAGAAAAGCATTTAATGCAGCATTACCCACCTCTTCCAAAGTAACACGGGGATAACGTACACGAGCTAAATGCAAGAAAATTTCTTTAGTTTTGTGCAAAAATTCCGGCGAGTAACCAGCTAAAATATTAAAATTAAACATCCATGATGATGAGGCAGCTTTAAAAACATTACACCTGAAATATAAAATAAATTGTAATGATTTTAAAAGAAGATCCGAATGATTTAAAATATTTCAATACTTATTATCTAAAAGAGATATCGATTGAGAAAAAATGTACACATATGATCGATCTAGAGAGTGAGAAGTATCTGCTACTATATAATTCAGACACATTTGTGTTTGAAACGCAAATTTTATTCAATTTTATTAATTGTATTTTTTATATATGAATATATATATTACCGAAAAATTAACAAATATAGCCCAGCGGAGATCGCATATCGTGTATCTATATCATGAGATCTGAATTAGACAGATCTTTTTCAAAATAAGAACAGAAACTTATTATTTTGGCAAAATTTATTTATTTTATTAAAAATTGTCTCATTCATGCTCTATACGAATTATACTATACGGAGTAGTGCTTTAGGTCTCTACACATCTTCTTGAAAATATTAACAGAGTGTTTGGATTCACCTCGAAGAAAACAAGATGCTTCCTTTCATCGGCAAATGCAGTTTTACTGAATAAGTTAAAATAACATACAAATATCATGAAATAAAATTCGGTTTTTTTCTCAAAAAAAAAAAGAAAATCAGCAACAAATGTCGATCAGTGAATGTTTTTGTTTACGTCGTAGGGAAAAGTGAATATTCGGTTAAAATGAATTAAAATATTTGTTTAAATTTCGTTTCCATTAACAGCTATCCAGATTTTGCATGACCGTTAATGAATTTAGGTACAGTTTTGATGACATTTTTAGTTATAACAAATTTGTTGTTTATAACTTGTGTTTTTACGATCATCTTTAAAGCGCGTATACCAACATTCGTGGATTCTGTTATGAGGCAAACACTTATCACTATTAATTTTTCTCTATTAATTGCAGTCTTTTTGATAAAAGAATATCAATGAAGGGCGTAACTTTTCAAATCAGCCAGTCCGACACGAACTGGTGACACCACTAGAATGCGTTAACATAAATTGGAAAAGTCCTGTTTACTTTAGGCCGCTCCGCTTATTTTCTCAATGAATTAACATTAAAATTTCATTAGTTCATTTGTGTCTATCCGTACTTCTGTTTGCTGGACTGTTCGTTTATTTATTCGCCTGTATGTTTGTCAATTTCAGTTCATGTGTTTTCCTATTTAGTCTTTTATCGTCCAGTTGACGTGATTGTGAAACCTTGAAAAATTCTGTTAGAAAATTAAAACTATAAATTAATAAAGATTTTTTTTCTAAATTGAATGAATCCGGTGAGTGACCACAAGAAATTAGTGTAAAATATAATAACACTCAAAGTAAAAAAAGGCTTGAAGACTTTATATTGAAGTTTTCAAATATTTCCTTAATATTTCCTTGAGAAAGCAGCACTTGGCTAATTAAGACGATTTTTAGATTAGGTTTTTAGATTTTAAGTTTTTAGAAAAAATTTCCGCAAAGTTTCTGACTCGTTCAAGCTATAAGTTTTGAGTGTTTTGGGAGTCGTAGGTTCATTTTCAAACACGTCAAAACTCTATACCAATAAATTAAGAGTGTGTGCGTTATATTTTAATTTACTTAATTTCAACATATTCAACGTACGATACGAGAGATAACCACGTAGACGAACGCTAGAACTATAGTTAGATCGACTTAGATTTTCTTCTCTTATAATTTTTATGGTGATTCTGATGCGTATTTCATTTCGTGTTACTCATAGAAGGATAAGTCTAAACTATAACTCTTAGTCTCCACGATTCTTACTGATCGATGTAATAAACGAACTTTAAATCTCTTCTTTAATTAAAAAGAACTAAATGATTTAACAACATTTGTGAATTATTCAAATTATTTTTGTATTAAAATTCGACTTCGATCGTGGCAACTTTACAAGCACTTTCACAATGCTACGATAATCAAGCAATTAGTTGTTATGAAAACGAAGTAAAAAGTTATAGTCAGGCAAAATTGACCATAAAATACCCGATGACATTTTGCCTAAGAGTAACGTCTACTTATTTTGATTATAAAGCAAAAATTGAAACCTTGCTGCCATGTAAAGACTTAGTTTTCCTAAGAAACTACATATAGCGGGGGTCCTATAAATAGACCTATATGAAACGTGCTTAGTACAAGTAGTAGTAAGCTTATATATTTATGTTGAAAATTAGACTTTTTCGCCATATAAAAGTTTATTTTTTCTTTGCAAAAGAATAGGCTTCAAAAATTCTCTCATTCCACACAAATTTTCCACATTCATTTGCTTTGACAAAATACTATTTTACACCGATTTTTGTTGAACGGCAATTTTTTCAAAAGTAAATATTTTTTTCTGATTATTATAAATAGGCCTAATAACCGTCCTTAAGAGTTGCTTATGGTGTGATCAGTATGTACAGTTATTTTTTTATGGTTCTTTTGAGACCTTTCGTTTCTCCTCTCGTTTAATTGCACGTGATACGAGACTTGGGCTATATATAAGCACAATTTTATCACATATGATAATTATTGATGTTTTGTTTTTTTCCTGCTTAAATCAATCAACTGGCATGTTTTGAGAATATTTTCTTAAATGAGAATTGTTATTAAACAAACTTGTTAATTAGACACGGCCAAAGTGTCAAGTTATTCAGCAGATGATATCCACAATAAGTTCCATTCACGATATTGTAAATATTGAATTTGAATTGCTCCCAAAAGACGATATACAATGCGCTGCGTCATATACGAACGTACGGAACCTAAACCCAGAAAAACGGCCCGTAAAAGGTACTCTTTATTTTACAGATCCTTTATAGCAAACCCGTTTAAGCTCAACTGCAACTCAAACATTAAAATTTGACATTGACATCTCCGCTAAAATAATGAGAAGAAGTCTTGATGCAAAAATTTGAGTGGATGCATTATTCAATGTAAGCCACCCGTGCCGAAAAAAAATTTGAAGTTTCGAACCGCATTTGCCGGCGAGCATTTCAAGAAACGAAGTGCGACGCGAGAATTTCTCTTTTAAAAAAGCATGTAAAAAAGAAAAATATGGTATAGAAATTATATTTTAAAGCATTATTTACCATATAATATGATATTTCTTATTAACTAGAAACTCCCAAGGATTCGGCTTATGCCAAGGATCACCACCTATAAACGTAGAAAATTATATAGAAAATTTTCTATTGATTTCAATTCTATTCTTAATAATTATAAACATTTTTTTTTTTTAACTAAACTTACCCACCACATCTAAACTTAATTCAGAGCATTTATCAAGCAGCACTTTCCGTCTCCTTTCCATGCGTTTTTCCACTTTAAGCATATCGCTTTCCGACAACGATTGTATTGCTTCATCGGGTATAAGCGGTATATGAGTTTCATTGATATACTAAATAAAACAATAATAAAAATAGAAGAATAATATTAAAATGTTTTGCACGACTTTAAAAAGTTTTAAAAAAGTCCAGATAAAATCGTTTTTTTTTTTTTGATTTTAAAAAATTTGGGAAAAATTCATACATTAACCATAAAATCTGCAAACATTGATTACAAATATGCATCCAGAAGAAATTTTGCAAAACTTAGATTTAATATCAATTTTACATAAATACAAATAAAAATGCTATTTATTTGCCTTACAGCAAATGTCGACTGCCCACCACCAATTGAGTGAACAATTAGGTTTGCGTAAGAGAGTCTTAAGTTCCTATACTTCTTTTCATTTCTGGCATCTTCTTTTAGTTATTCATTAATTATGGAGTGGTGGCACGGCATATTTTAACCCAATTTTTTTTTTTATTAATACTAGCATGTGAGCTCGAACATATTTTTCGGATATAGCTGAAATTTAGAGTCTTCCGAATGATTTCAATATTAAAAGAATTAAATGTTTCATGAGAGAGAGAAGTGAGATAAGAGCTAAAGACATAGACTCTTTATGAAATTCGACAGTCAGTAAAACACAAACGTAATGAGAAGCGTATTGCGATTTAACTCGAGATATGAGACGAATTTTTTAAAAGCTTAACGATCAAGTTGTAGCATGTTCTCAGGTACATTTAAAGAATTTCTATGCTTTTGTGGTATTATTGCAAACAAAGTTTTGTATGAGGAGAGCTATCTCATGGCACGACTTCCTTTGAAATTTAATAATCAGCTTGTACCATGTTCTAGGATACAGGAAAAAAAAATCAATACTTTTGTAATATGGTTACAACAAGAAATGACGCAAAATGTTATACAATAAATGAAAAAGTTGTGTTATTTCAAGCAAGGTTTTCTGTGAGGAAAGCTCTCTTATCTCTTTAAATATAAGATGCGAATTTTTCATGGACGTTATAACCGAAAGTTCGAAAAACAAAGTTTTCAAAACTATGCCTCAGTGCGCATAACCATTCTCGGACACGTAGACTCATTTATTTCGTTTCAATATTTATAGGTCAGCTGTATCGTTCAAACAATAGGCTGCCATAGATTAGAGACGACGATTAAAACTTTTTGGACTTGTTGCGTGTAACACAAATATTTATACAAGATGCATTTACAAGTTGATGGTGATGAAATTATTGGCCAATGACCGTGAACAAAAGACAAATTTTAATGGAGAAAAAAGTGCAAAGATAACGGTGCTTAGCACACGCCCTCGCCACATTTATCATAACTTAAGTAGATGATTATAGGAGAAAAAGTCAATCGCGTACGGAAACAAATGTTGGTCTTTTTCCTTTTATTGATTTACGTATGAGATAAGAAAAAATTTAAAATATTCCGTTCTTCTGGTGATGGGCTTAGAAATTTAAAAAATGAAAATCATTTTCTTATATGTATGTATATATTTAAAAAATAAAAAAATTGAATAAAATAACAACAAAAAAATTTCAAATATTTACTTTATCATATTTGGAATGTTTTTTCTTAGAATTCCCTGTGGCCGCTATTGTTAGATCCTTATTTTTGCCGAGCAACATAACCGGATAACGAAACGTTTGTTCGGCAAAATGTTCCTTCACTTTTATCGCCTATAAAACATTTTAAGTTTAACTTATTTATGAATTTTATTTTAAACTTTTTTATTTGATTAATTTTTTTTTCTTTTTCAAAAGCTTTACTTGTAAAAATTAAAATTTGTCAGGCTTTTCTTTTGGGCACATGGAAAACAAATTTTTAGCTGCGATAAGAAAATTTTCAATATTATATGGTTTGGGTGTTTACGTGAAAAGGCTTACAATGAATAGAGAACGAAATGTTTTAAATAAACGAATTTGGGGCTGTTTTAGTAATGATAACAGGCGTTTACTACGGGTACGAAAACAATGTGAAAATGTTATTGCAGCTAACGAACAGATAACTATTAACGTAATTTCAAGCTTTAATAATAAGTCAGTGTCTACAGTTTAATAAAACTAATGACAGTTACTAAATAATGTAACTTTCTAGGACTTAATAACAACAATGCACTCATCTTTGCTTAGCTTTGAAAAGAAATAAAGTTAAGGTCGAACAATTATCTGATCACCCAATCAACGATGAGTCATCTTAAGGCCTAATGAAATTATTTTATAACTAAATACATTAATATAGTTACTCTCCGTACTAAGCATTAACTTAATGGTGTTGCGAAATATATATTTTAAAAAAAAAAATTTTTTTTTTCAAGAAACTATACCTGCGTCTTATATACGACTGCATTTTAGGTACGCTCGATATCTTGAATATTTTAGTGATTAACGCTGCACGTACACCATGGCATAGAAGTAATAAGAAATCTTCGTAAAATTTTCTTAGTCTAATCTTTTGCATTATTTTACATTCATTGCAATTTTCCACTTCAAAAACTTTAAAAATAAGCAGATATACAGTCCGAGGGAAATTTCAAATGAGTAGTTTTCTCCGTTTTCTGCACGGAATGCCCAGCACCACCTGTTGTGATAAAAACCAGCCGCAAATCTTAATGGTTCCTTGACCTTTCTAATAGTAGACGAACAGATGGACGGACATGAATAACACAACTTATAATCTTATTATAAATGAAGCTGCATATTGGATGATAAATTGATTATGCCTGCATCGCATTGTGATGGATGTAGGAACATAAACACAAATTATAATCATGATGATGATGTAAGTTTAAAAAGACACAGAAACATACAGACAGACGGGCAGAAAGAGGAAAAAAGTGGTATGTGTAGGCGGGCATTTATTTAAATAGCCGACTGAAGTAGTTTTTACAAATTTTCTAAGGTCGAATGCACGATGACATCATAAAAAGAACACTGAAATTTAAGATTATTCTTTAAACTCGCAAGAGAAGTTCATCGCGTCATCGCATTGCCGCCTCACGTAGTTAAATTTTCAGCTTTTTTTTTAAAGAAAATTTATAAAAAATATTTTCTTTTAAATATATTCTCTCCCAAAATAACATGATATATTTTTTTTCTTTTGCTGTGTTTTTGTTAGAATTTATAAAGTAATAAAAATCAGGAAACTGAGATATTTGAAAGGCATGCCCTCAATTATCAAAATAATTTACAATTTTTCTATATTTCCTTTGGGGTATATAAAGTATAGAGTATATAGGTGTAAGATTCGTCTCTAAACATATGCAATTTTCTTATTTTTTCAATCTAATGGAAATAATTTTGAAAAAAAGATATTTATTCGAATTGAAGAATTTTCGAAAACCTTCGAAATATATAAACAAATTTAAAAATTATTATACCCGCTATTGAATGGCGGGCAGATATTATGTTTACCATTTTGATTGCTACAACCGCACATATATGTTCGCAATAATTATTTAAAGTAGTTCCATGACGAATAAAAGTTTTCAAACTTTTGCTACTTTTTATCATATATATACACTGCATCACCGGTGATACAGGGTATTATACGTTCGTGCGGCTACATATAATACTCAGAATACTGTCTGAGGTCTGTCCACGTATTATTGTGTCATCTATTTGGTCTACTAATGTGTCTCGGCCGAAGGACGTACTCTATTGAAAATGAATTCGATCGAATGATTCTTACTTCTACTGAGTCTTCATATAACAGATAGAATCGGTAGAATATGAAATAAATGTAAAAATTTGAATTAGCTGGAGTCTATTTTTTGAACCTCCTCTTATATAACCTTTCTTATGAGGAGTTAACCTTTATAAGACAAACAGATCTAATTTTTAATATACTACAACGAAAGTGAATTCGTGATAGTAATTTGACATAAAAATTAAGTGTACTGAACTTGAACCAAGTACCCCTATCTCTGGGATCTCATCCTACATGACAAAACGATTATCCCATGGTGAAGATTGGTCCATAATAGCAATTTGACGTAATAATTAAATTCACTATATTTGGATTAGTTGGTCTATTTTTTTCGAACTCACCGTACACAGGGTGTCCCAAAAATTACGTAAGATTTGCATTCAATAGAAAACAGAGCTGTTTTTTTTCAATTGTAATTTTTTTTTATTGAGTCATGATGTGCATTGCATAGGGTGGAATAGCTCATAGGGCAAATGGGCTTCATAGCTTTGCTGGGAAATGCGGGAACATAGGAGCCAATTATGATCATAGAAACGAAAAACTACACGAACTGCGAATGTCTCATGCAGTAATTAAATTTTTGTTGGGACATATGGCATGTGACATTGTCTTGTTCAAATCACACGTCGTTCACACGAATGAAAAATTAGATTTTCATAAAGCGCCAGTAACGGTCTATATTTCATCCGTTTTTTTTAATAAATTTGCCGTTTGTGGCGGCCAAACTTTGATTATTTTCGAAATATTGTCCAACAATGAAAATGCGTTACTTTTTCAAGTGTTGTTTCATTTTTACTAACTGTAAACTGTCAACTGTCAAATCATTTTTTTTTTGTTACCGGCACTTTACCGCACAAATGGCGGCAAATTCAAATCTTGCATACATTTTGGGACAGCCTATAGAAGGAGTTAAGCCTTTGTATGACAAAAGGTTCTGATGTTTAATATTTCATGATGGAAATTGTGTGGTCCGTAATATGACTCATTATGTGGATCTATTTCTTGGACAAAAGCGTAATCTATTTATAATTAATCGTGTTACACGAGAGTAAATGATGAGTTGCAAAGTCGTGAAGGGGATTTAATGGACGAGCTCGGCCGGCTATAATGTTTTTAATTGTTTTTAAAATAATTCACTTTTAAGACTCCGAGAAAGTTTCGAACTGAAATATACGGCTACGAGAAAAGTTATATTCGTCCACAATTATATTATATATATTAATTATATATAGAATTTGCAAAATGTATTTATTTTAAATCGAGGCATGTCAATTACTTTAGCGTGTATCACGGATCACGAGCATTTCTTTTTATAGAAGTTTTAGATGAGCTTTGTAAATGTGTCAGCACCAGTGCTAACTGTAAATTGTAAGCTAGAGTTTTCCGTCTATTCTAAGCAAAGTGTAATGTTTCTATATTAATTTTTCAATTGCAAAAACTCCAACCAGGAACAGGTAAAAAATAGACGGATAAGGACGGGCCTTGCACTATATACGGAAGGACAAATGCAATATAAAATAATAATTCGATGATCGTTATAAAAGTAAATAAAAAAACAAAATCTGCTTTGTCCAGTATTTGAACGCCCTTTGTAACTGAGAACAATTAAGAATTAAATTGACAGCTCAACAGCCTTTGCTTAACAGTTCATTAATTATTTAAATTGCTTGACAGAAAGCTTGTTTTACTTGTTTTTATTCACGATCAAGTGATGCGGACTTTATCAGAAGGAAAACACAAAAAAGGCAATTTTATCACAATACATTCTTGATCAGTATTGAATTTGGAATCCACTTAAACGCGTACGTCGGTGTGTCTGTCCATCTGCCTTTCTGTTTATCTGCGTAATGTCTGCAGTAAGTAATTGACCTGTCGCAACAACGAAGATATTTGGATCAAATTCGACAAAAACACTGAATGTTGTACTACGCTACTATTGAAAATAGGCCAAATTGTCTAGGCAGAGGGTACGCTTCCAATATAGCATAACCTGAAAACATCTCTGCTTTCTAAGCGTTTAGCCCACTATTCATATACTACACAGTACGGTATTCCATAAAAATGGGAAAAATATGCCACGTCTACCCAATGAAACCAGACTAACGAAATATTGTTTTTTTAAAGTACAAGTGACGAGTGTAAAAGATTCGGCAGAGCCGAATATAACTTTTTTTCTTTCTTCTTTCAATTATGAGCGTAACATGGAATGCAGGTTTTTGCGATGAGCTGCTTTGCTTTCATTTGTTTCTTCCAATTGGTTTTTGTACTGTTTCTAGGTCAGCTATTGATTTCGAATTTCATCCGAATATTTACGAGAGCCGTTTAAAAGCGCGGAACTAATAGTTTTGCTGGTACACTCGTAAACAGTACGTTTTACATACATTTGTCTGAGATGATGATTATGTAGCATGAAAACAAACTTCGTTATTATTTTCGTGCTTCTCATTATCAATAACTATTGTATAACAAGAAAAAGATTTTTCATAATGAACGAACCAAATCTTGCTTTACGAACACTTGTTTTTTCGCGCTTACTGAGTTATCAGTTGCTGGTTCGATATTTGTTTTTTTGTATAAAATCCGCTAATAATACTCTTGAAAACGCAAGATATTAGTGAAGTTTATAATAAAATTTTCGTTTTTTTTTTTTTTAAATAATATTTCGGGTTGTGCGGCGGCAATGTGGATCCTTTTGCGGCATGATCCTTAGAATTAAACAAATAATATGCACCTAAATCTTTCCCGTACGATGCCTTGGGTTTCACTTTTTCCATTAAGTGTAACTGTCCCGAAATATGTGCACCAAGCAAGCACCAAGCTGTACCAATACAGTGCTGCGCGCTGCATGCTGCGTGGTTACCGTGAAGTCATTTGCCAGAAGTATGATTAGATATATCGTGGTTTTTGCCTTTTGCCTTATAATATTTCGCAGAGTTGATTAATTATTCGAGACTTATTGAAAAAAATTCAACTCATATCGTTTCACGCAACCACCGAATATTGGGTTCCGCCTTAAGAGTTTTGGCTATTCTCACACCTCAAAAAACCGTATATAAAAACATTTACTTATTTTTTACTATATAATATACAAAAGTATAATAGATACTTTTATTTTAATCTTGAAGAAGATGTACGCTCACCTCTTTGTTTATTTAAAATCATTTTTATCTTCGGGAAGTTTTATAAGATAAAGAAATTAATGCATTCGTGTAATGAGACCTTAACGAAAGAGTTTCTATATTTTTGGCTTCAACATGAGCGAATGCAACCTCTATCCTTTAAATCTAACTAGGCATTTACTGGTATCGATATCTTAGGTTTTTAAAATTTAAAAACTGAAAGCTGTTTACATTTACTTGACTGTAATCGCTTTCAAATAGTTTTTTATGGTTATGTATAAATATTTTTCTGTTTTTTGCTATAAATTTCAAAAACTATTGAAGCGAAAAAATGCAATTTAAGAAATAGTTTCCATTAACTTTATGTGAAAGCTGTTTTTAAGTAAAGATGACAAAAGTGTGTACACATATGTTTTCTTTTAATAATCATCCAACCAAGACAGTGAGGATATTTGTATGGTCGAATCGTCTGCAACACCCAGCGGGAAGCATTAGAGACCCTAGAAAGTATATACATGTACTTTCTCAGTATCTAATCCACAATTCACACGAAACAATATACATCGGTTCATATGCTCATCTATTACATATGGATCTGTTTGTGATAAATTCTCTCATCATCGCAAAAGACATGAAACTTCGAATTTGGTATAAATAATTGGAGGTTCTTGCATACAAATGGTGGGTATAAAAGATTCAGTCACAGCCGAATAAAATCTGTTTTACTTGTTATATCACTTTTTTGTTAAAATTTCTCCTGCAATAAATTTTGAAAATTTATGAGAATTTAATTGTAACAAAACAGAAAAGGAAATAAATTAAGACAAACATATAAAAAAAATTAGATTTGGTTGTGGCCTAATCTTTGACACGCTCTTGCCTTATGCTCAAGAAAAAAATTTGAAATCTTTTTTTAGCGTACAGTGTGGCTTTTTTTAACTCATGCACAAGGACTGTACGATCACCCATTGAAAATACAGAGAAAATTGTACCTATATCTAAAAAATCCAACCGTTTCGTCTTTGAAAGCAGTTTTCAGTTCATATTCCAACGTAAATGGATTTTTTAACCCATTTAGTTCATTTCCAATAATTATCTTCGTGCAAAAGTTCCTTCCAACATTTCTGCCAAATTTGAAGTCGATGTCTTAATTTTTGCGACCACAAGAATGTGTACCACAGATATACACAGAGACAAATAGATCTCTCTAAATACCCGAAACGTACGGTGCTAGGTACAATAAATAAGAAAACTCAATACACTTTACGATGATCTTTTCACAAATATACCCGATAATTTATTTTCTTGCTACTAGGTTAAGCTACGTACGTATCACAGTCTCCCATCATATGAGTTTACTTTTTTTTATTAATTGGCTTAAAAAACGATTTAGCTATAAATATTTGTCTGTCCCTGTTAGTTCCTTTATTATTGAAGATTTAAACTTTAGAGATCAAAAAGAAAACTGAATTTCATGAAATTCTTCTTCTTGAAATTCTCAAAAACCCTAAACATTTAAATAGAGAGCTAGAATTTGTATAAAAATGCTTATCCGTCCGTTTATATATGATTGAAATTTTCAAAGTTTCAGATAATTTCTTAAAATGTTTGAAGTACCATTTACGAAATCGGTCCTGATGATTGATACAAGGGTGAAGAAAGAAAAATTTCAAAATACTACGCCTGACAATAAATGTGGATCACAAATATTTCTCAGGGTCATACAAAAATTTTACAGAAATTGATCGATCACCTGCTCACAGGACTGTTATAATATAAAATATGTTAAACAAAAATATATAATATATATATTATACATAAATTATATTTTCTTAATAATAGTGTTTACATCAAGTAGGTCAGGTCTAAGAATTTATTTTTCTGCAATGATAATAAAATAAATAATTTCCTGCTTATTTTAAAGCTATTTGAGTCTCTTAAAATATGAACAGAAATAAGAGCCAACGATAATGCAGAAAGTCGAATTGGGATAACTAGTCCGTAAAGGACTAAAATAAGGATAAGCAAAGAAAGGCAACCAAAATGTAAACCACTTCTTTAGTTATTTGGAATGAATACTTTCCTTTCAACGCAATCAATTTAAAAGAGCAAAACTCAAAGATCTAATAGAAGAGTTAAAGGCTTAACGAAGCCTAACAGCTTAATTGTTGGATAATGCAGTTATACAGTGAGTGAATAAAAATTTTATTTGTAAATTTGAGCATCCTTTTCTTCGTTCATAAAAGCTAAACTTAAACTGACGTTTAATTTGCAATTTAATCACGCGATTCCACAGAGGAGATGAATAAAATAACATGACCAGGTCCTATATATACAATATTAAATTTCAGCTCCTCTAACAATGTTAGCTTGTAAAGCTGCCGCCGCTCGGTTTTTATGAACACAGTATTACTCAAGTGAGTGTTGAGCTTTGCTGTCACTTTTGTCGCGGTAGTTTTATGTTGTCTGGTCAAAATCCTTTTTATTGTTCGTCGGTCTCTAGACGCTAAGTTTACGCCCCCCACTATGCTTTTACCATATTTTGTGTACGTTCTCATTAACGTGGATACTGTCGCTGGTGAAACGTTAGACAGTTCAGGTGTTTTTGTCACAGAACCACCAACCGAGCATCAACGATATACCCTACTTCGAAGTCTGAGAGATCATACATTTTACCGATCGTTTGTTTTAACCATTGCAGAACAAAAAGTGTTTTTTAAACCTTAAATCATAGCAGTATGTACTATAGACATTACTGAAGACTTGGCTAACATTTTTATACATGGTTAATATTTTTTAAGCTTTTCGGATGCTGTTAGCGGCTGAATCACACCCATTCTCAAACTAGATCTCTAAGACTCATCGAACAGTGTACCTGTAAAGTTACGACTCTGTAGTACAACCTCCCACGGTAGAAGGACGATAGGATATATATAAATTTAAAAAATATATGTTCTTTATGAGGTTTTTATTGTCACAAAAAAAGGCATTAATCGGATATGGCCTCATTCTTTTTATATGAATGCAATTAAGCAAAAAGGCTTTAATATTTTGTTGATGATATGGTAGATAAATTAGTAACCAAGATTAGTTAATTTGATAGAAAATTAAAGAATTGAACGAACTTATTCGAACGAACCTAGTCTCTTAATTGTTCACTTAATTTTAGCGAATTCGAACAAAATTCTTAACTATGTTGTATGAATTTATAAATGAATTATAAATGATCCTAATATTTACATCCCAGGGTAATGGAGCGGTATCGAGATAGAAGAGCAAATCTACAACATTGAAGTTCTGCTGTAATGCGAAAATTTCTTTCATGTCAACTCTGACTTTTGATGCAATAAGCCATAAACCAATAAACCACTAATAGTTAGACTTTAAATTTAAGTTTGCCGAGTGTTAAAACGGCGCACTAAACGCTTTTACGTGTCAATTTAAAGGGTAAAGCCACTGTAAATTTTCCCAAAAAAACATTTTTTTTTATTGGTTTAGCAGATGATTTGAATATTTTAGATTATGTGAGAATAAATTCGTTATCCGCAGAAAATTTTTTCTTTGAAATATCAAGTTTTCCGTCGAGCACCGAGAAGGCTTTCTAAGCCAAATGACTCTCTGGAGGGAAGTTTATTATCTAATTTCTTTGTTGTATTGATTTCTAACCTTCTTTAATACGCTAAGAAATGTTTTTAGATAGTATTTCTATTCAATTAAAAGTGTTTCAAAAATATAGATTGGTGTCGCTCCCTTGAAAGTATGTTAAGAAGGTATGAAGAGCGTAATAATCAATAGATTTTAAGAGGAACACGCTATAGATATTAAATTAAATATTTTCTATTTTTTGCTTAAATATTTAGCCAAACAGTTAATAGACATTTAAGCCGTTCCTATTTGCAAATGTATAAACAATTCAAACACTCTTTGCATAAACAAGCGAACAAATATACAATGAAACAAATAATCCATCCACGTTACTCTAAATAATATTTAAAAATAGCAACAAAAATTATTTACACATTAATTAGTTACTATAAAGGTGCAAATTGTTTTATTTACACTTGAACAACGATATTAACTAAAGAACGTCATATATATATATATATTTGTGTGTGTGTGAGCGTGTTTTTTTTTTTTTTTGCTATGCGAGGTAGGAATCTTCATAGATACTACCGGCCCGTACCAGTAGCATGCACGATTCACCTTCCATGGCACATACGTACTAAACCTACCCCCCACACACACTTCTTCTACCACTCTCCTCCGCCGGACCACCGTTAGGTATTACTTCGCGGAGGCTAGTTGCTATTATTGCGCATCGTTAAGCGGGACCTTAGTGGAGTCCCTTATTGGTCTCCACTACCTCTTCTCTCCGCTCGTTGTCTTTCCAGTTGCCGCAGCTCGACGAGGGTACTGCTGGCGAACGCGTCTAAGGTGCTCCAAGCTGCTACACTGCCGATCACTCACTTCATTATCTCGTTCGGTGGCACTTGAGGCCGCCCGTTCCGAAATCTGCAGCAGTAAAACAATACGTGTTCTGCATCTTCTTCCGTATCGGGGCATGTCGGGCAGTTAGGCGAGTTGTCGTGCCCGAATCTATGCAGATACTTGCGATAACAGCCATGGCCGGTCAGAAACTGGGTGAGATAATAGTTCGTTTCACCGTGGCGCCTCTCAATCCATCGCATGATGTTAGGGATAAGAACGAACGTCCATCTTTCTTTGGTCGTTCTTTCCCACCGCGACTGCCATATGCTCAACGAGACCACCCGCTCGTCCCTTCTGATAACGCTTGAAAAGAGCTCGTTGCCGCGACGCCGTTCGTAAATGCGGCTCATCTCGTCGGCAAGAATGTTTACTGGCAGAGTGCCTACTAACACTAACGCTGCTTCTTCCGGCACCGTGCGGAACGCACGTATCTGCTTTAGAGCACTAAGACGATATATTGCCGCCAATTTTCGGAGAGTTGCCTTTACGGTCAGTGCCTTCACCCATACAGGCCACGCATACATGATGACTGAAGTCACCACCGTGGCTACAACCCCCCACGTTTGGCATAATCCTCGCCAGCGCTGACTGGATGCCTGCCGCTTTCTCCGCCACGTAGTCAATATGCTGCTTAAAGTTGAGCCGATGGTCAATTATGACTCCCAGGTATTTAAGTGCGGGGGCTGACTGGACTAGATGGTCCCCGATCCTTATCTGGCACCTTTCCGGCTTTTTTCGGCTACTTACAAGCACAATTTAGGTCTTGTGCTCTGCCAGCTCTAGGCCCACTTTGTTTAGCCAGGCTTTGATGCGCATTATTGCCTCGGTAGCTTTCGTTTCTATATCCGCGATCTGTTTTGCGACTACCACGATCGCTACGTCGTCGGCGAAACCGATGCTTGTTGTGCTGCACGGCAGCTGCAACTTCAGGACATCGTTGTACATAATATTCCACAGAAGTGGGCCAAGGACTGACCCCTGTGGGACGCCCGCCGATATTTTGTACGATTCTGCACCATTATCGCTCTCGTACACCAGCGTACGGTCCGAAAGGTAGCTCGTAATGATGTCCAATATATACCTAGGGACCTGTGCTCTTATAAGGGCCCTGCGGATGGCCCCCCAGTCTGCCGAATTGAAGACGTTTTTAACGTCCAGTATGATAAGGGCGCAGGATTTCTTAGCGCCACCCTTCCATCGGTCCACGATGGAAGCATCCGATACAGCGTCGGATGCCAGCCTCACTACGTGTTTTACTGCATCTACTGGCGACCGCGCTCTTCTGAAACCGTACTGGTTTCCGGATAGGGCACCGTTTGCCTCTGCCACTAGCAGAAGACGTTCGTATATTATGGTCTCTAGCATTGTACACATCGTGTCCAAAAGGCAAATAGGCCTGTACGATGATGGTTCTTCCGGTGGCTTATTGCCTTTCGGAATCAGGACCAGCTTCTGCATCTTCCATTTTTCTGGGAAGACTCTCTCTCTGAGACATTGTTGCAGAAGCTGGGTAAATATCTCCGGTCTTACCTTAATCGCAGCCTTCAGGGCTATGTTAGGTATTCCGTCCGGACCTGGAGCTGTGTGTGTGTGTGTGTGTGCATGTAAGATGTGTCTAAGGGAGTTCTATTATATACATATAAAAAAAAGCAAAGTGCACAAACAATCTAGAAATTAATAATAAGAAAAAAAAAATTAATCGACAAAAGAATTTATTAAAAGAATAAATTGATGCGTTGTTACTATTACAACAACACTACTATGATTACAAGTGCAGCTACTACTAGTATTGCTCTTGCTATTGCTGCTATTACTATTGTTGTTATTGTTGTTATTACAATTATTATTACTGTTTTTTTCATATACTCACCTCATAACCTTTCAATTTGTACATTTGTTCATTTCGCACCAAATATATTAGAGCCAAAGGTAAGAAGGCAATGGCGGTAAAGACCAGAATATAACGCCTTATGGCGCGCCAGTATGTCTTGTTCAGACGCATTTACATTCATTAATACATACAAACTTTATACAATATTGTAGTATATCTTATGTGCAATCTCATTGACAACAACAATAATTCATGAAGAAATGTAATACGAAAGAAAAGGAAACAAAAAAAACAAAAACAA
Organism: Glossina brevipalpis; assembly: GCA_000671755.1. Taxonomy (NCBI): domain Eukaryota; kingdom Metazoa; phylum Arthropoda; class Insecta; order Diptera; family Glossinidae; genus Glossina; species Glossina brevipalpis. Next base: position 223,282 of record KK351258.1, on the reverse strand, counting down.
AAAGAAGAACGTATTTATAGCCCCGACAACGATGACATGATGAACAACGCACAGCAAGAATAAACGAATTATTTGTTTCTCTTTTTTTTTTTTTTATTTTCTTTGTTTTTTTTTTGTTTTCGGCGGCGATTTTTAAGGGAATTTGCTAAATAAAATAAAAATAACAAATTATTTGTCATTTCTGTTGTAAAGCACCAGTTTTTACGGGTTTCATTTTTTTTCTTTTTAATAAAAAAAACACAACACACACATACACGTACAGAAACACAATGGCACTAATATAGGCTTTAATATATATATACGAATATGCATTAATATAACATTAAAAAGCATTTTAACAAATTTATAAACAAATTAATTAGTTAATGAATTAAATTCAAAAATAAATGAGAACAGTTTGTGTTTAAGTCCTTATTGTGGTATGCTTTGCAAGGCCAAAAACCGTTGAATGCGTGTGATGGCGTATGAGTTACATTTCGATGTATAAAAATAATTAATAAATAAATTTATTAGTAAATTAGGACATTTTTGTATATTAATTAACGAATACATGTTGGTAAACTGATTCCGCCACTTTGTTTGTAACATAGATGAAGAGCCAACGTAACCATTTGGCCTTAAAATATCCCATAAACTCTGCACAGAAATATAAACTTGTCAGGAATGGAAGCTATACAAAGAATTCACGCAATCGCAAACACTGTCATCGCAAACATTAAGAAAAATTTATTTTATAATTTATTAATTTTATAATAAAATAAAAGAAATTATTATGGTGATATAACGACGATGAAAAAGAGATAATCGCGCGAAATCAATTGGTCTTACATTAAAAGGACGTGTAGAATAATGGATAAAATAAAGTTTATAGCTTGAAGTTTATAGAGGACACTGTATTTTCCCAGCTAAGCGATAATACTAACAAAGTGAATAAATTTTCTAAAATCAATTTGCTATAATCTTCAAGATATTCGTCACCCTGATCTAGTACCCTTTGCTAATGTCAGTCAAATAAAGGCCCTGGACTGCTTCAACATCACCGTTAAACGACTACTGATTGCCGAAAAATGAAGTCAAGCCTTATATTGATACAAACAGCGATTGTAAATTGGGGTTTTACCAACTCTACCGGCTTGGCAATTCCAGAAAGACGATTCTCTGTGCTCTTTAAGAGAAGTTCAAAGAATACTTTTTTCTTCTTACTAGCAGCAAAAACAATTTCATACTTAGTAAATCCTATTTTATTTTTAATGATTCTAATAGAAAGTTCTTACATCTGAATACGGAAACGGAAAAATGAACTTTCATTTTTTTTACTACGGGGTTGGATATTGTTTTGTAAACAAACTCAACCAGAATATCCAATAGAAACGAGAGAGCATGTGTGTGTGTGTGTGTGTGTGCGCGAGAACGTGCATAGAATTGGTTTACAAACGAAACGAAGTTGTGCCAAAAAAAAGTAGAGAAAAGAAAAATGCAAACCCCGGTGGAGTACACAACAATTTAACATAATATAAAAAACGACCAACAAAATAATTTTAACGGTAATAGAAGATTGTATAAGAGAGCATTTTATCGATTTTCTAAAAAAAAGGAGGAATTAAGATAAAAATTTTTTGAACAACACGGAAAAACCATTAACGTTATTTAAACTTTTCTAAAAAAAAGTATTTTTTTCAGTTTATAAGGAATCATTGAAATTATTTTAATTGCATCAACTTTCTGTGAATTCTTTATAATTTGTAAGTCTTAATATATTTAAATAATTTTTAATAGATATTTAAAACATATAAAAAGATTTTACACAATTATTTTGTTTTGCGTTTTTAAAAAAACCATTGATGATTTAAAAAGATATATTCTTGCATTTTTTATAATATCTTTCACCTTTGCTTATTATTATTATTATTTTATTATACTTATTTAATTAAAAATTATTCTTTTTCATTTGTATTCTCATCATATTCTCTGAGTGTATACAACACACAACGGTAAACTGTGTTCGCGTTTTCGCGTTCAAATGAAAACTGAATCAATACATATATTAAGTAAGGAATACAAAAACAAACTAAAGAAATAAAATACAAGTTGCTTTTGTACAACAGATAAAAGGCATAAAAAAATGCGAAATACTGCGTTCATAGATAAGAAACACTACCCTTATAGATTAAAAATACTGCTTTTATATATATATACATATATATAAAAACCAAAGATGAAACTATGTGAAATTTCCCTTTCAGATTAAAAGTTTATTTTCTTAAAAGAAATTTCCCTTTCAAAGAAACACACAAGCTCTTGAGCTGCCATACCCTGACCATTAGATTAGTTATTGGACTGAAATGAAATGAAATAAAGCTTATACACAAAAAATTTGAAGAACTTATGTAGAAAATGTATATTAAATCAACTTTGTTTCATATTAGCAAATACAACAATCTTTGTTTGCGGTGTATTTTTCGAATTTATTCCATTTTATTACTCAAAAACTCTACGGATATAATAAGACGGTACATTTCTGTACTAAACTAGAAGCTAAAACGCAAGCAAATCAACGCTATGAGAGCAAGAGAAAAAGAGCAAATTTTTGTGCGTCGCATGGTTATGTAGAGAGCACGAACTTGAAACGCATGTACGCTTGAGTGTATGCGATCGTAGATTATATTGAATAGACTTATGCATGGATGTTTAATGCTATAATAGAAACACTTTTGTAATGATTGCTTAGGAACATGTTTGGACAAAATCTCTCTGTTCAATTTAGGTGTATTCATTGTAAGTGTATGTAGGGTGTGTAACTGTGTAAAATACTTAAGTTCTTATAAACTGGAAACATATTTTGCCTAATTTATAATTTCTGTTATATTTAATTTTCTATTAAATCTTAAAATCTTATATTGTTTTTTCTACTTTATATTTTACTAAGATATATTCACATATATTTCATAACCAAGATAACCAGATAAAGAAGGTATCTCAACTCTAAATTTGAATATTTATATGTAATCACCTGTTTAAAATATATACTAACGCCTATGGTGCAATACCTTGTCGATGGTGCGGAAATTTGCACCACTTTTTAAATTTATACATTCAAAATATATTTGAATACATGTAAATTCGGCATAGTATACATGCTACTTTGATGCAGTTTGAAGCAAATATCTGTGATGGCATAATTAGTAAAGGCGTTGTGAGCAACGGGAAGCGGCGGCTTCGGTTCCGGAGGTGGTTAGCTTTTCTTTCTTTTTTTTTTTTTGCTTAAATTAATTGAATAAATTGATTTAATATGCATAAATTGACAATAAATTTGCCTTATGAATGGAAATATATATATAATAATACAAGAAATACTTTTTTCTGCTGCAGTATAGAACTTTTAAGATTCAATAGAAAAGGAAAATGTAATAGAAATGACAAATTAGGCGAAATATATTTTCAGCTTTAGCGTTGTGCACACTCGTTTTACATACATGTTACAATGAAGTAGCATGAATAATAACATTTATATATTAGCGTCCATTTTGTGGATGTCTTCCTTATATAACGTCGCCGTCTTAAATTCAATATCTGTAACTATGGCATACATTCAAGCATTCTCATGTATCTCACGCCTGCACTTTACACATTTATTCCGTAATTACGCTCATCTCAATTTCTTCACTCTCCTGTTCTTGTAGCTATGGTTTGTTTACGTTCTTGCCATAATTTCCTACAGTCGGATTATAAATTAAAATAGTTGGTACAGAAATACCGTCTTATTTTATGAAGAGCTTTTTCGTTTTATTTTAAGTTTTTGCCACGTGTTAGTTAACAAAGTGACTATCTGACTTATTTTTTTCATAAAATATGTAATAAAATAATAAGCAGTGTTATTTCAATCAATGTAATCACAATTTGGCCAATTATAGTACATAAAGAGATGAGCCTGCTAAATGTCACCAATGGAGTCTATAATGTTATCGAATTGCTTTCAAAAATAGTAAAATTTAAATATACAAAGAAGTTTTAAAAAAACTTTTATTATAAAATTATATAAAATATTTCGATAATTCATAAAAAATTGTGCGTTTTCTTATAATTTTTTAATATTCAATTAAGGAATGTACTTTGGTTTGCTGCATTCTTTTTCTGCCCTCTAAAAATTTCAATTCCATGATGACTAAACAACCCACTATATCTCCACCTGCCTTATGGACTAATTTGTAAGCAGCTTCTAAAGATCCACCTGTAGCTAGTAAGTCATCGATAATCAATACTTTTTGACCTCGTTTAACGGCAGATTTTTGCATTTCAAAAGCATCCTAAACATTATATAATAAACAACTTATTTATATTTAGAAATTGGTAATTTCGCTTACTGACCACGCCATATTCGAGGGAATATTCAACTGAAACACAGTCTCCCGGCAATTTGCCTTTTTTCCGTATGGCAGCACAACCAACACCAAGCTCTGAAGCCAACATTAAATTAAAGAGGAAGCCACGTGATTCTAAGCCAACTATTAACTCAACATTTGCATATTGTTCATGTATATTGTGTAGAAGTAAATCTTTAAGGTATTGACAACATTGTCCATCGGTTAAAGCACCAAATATGTCTCTAAATTGTAAAACGAAAACATAAAAGCCACGAATTAATAATAATATAACAAACTGTGAAACCAATTGTATTTATTCACCGAAATAATATGCCTTTCTTAGGAAAGTCGGGATATGTACCGATATGTCGTTCAATAAATTTCAATTTTTCTTCGTTATTCATTACTCAACGTTCTTCTGAGCCTTGATAAATGAAATGTCAATACAAAATTATATTCATATTTAAATCGATAAATCATTCTTACACTTAAACTTGACACGTACGTGCTGAGCATTTATTTGTACTTTGTTGATAATTCTCAATTAAATCAATAAAGATAAAAAGTCTTTTAAACTAAATTTAAATAAAATATTATATTACTTTAACAGGGGACTGTTGCTATTTACTAGCGACTTCAAGATATTCCTGGTTTTATTCTAATTTGCGCATTTTCCGTAACCCGTGAAGATGCGAGCCCGTGATCAATGTTTCATTTCCATTTTATTCAAGTTGTTGCTTACTGCAACTAAAGCTCGACAATTGTTTAAATTAGGATCTTTTTATAAGATTTAATTTAAAAATTATAATAATGACGCGTTGAAAAGTTGAGTTCGAAGAATGAGCCATTTTTAGGTAACAGAACTAACATGAACTTGCATGAAGCTAATGAAATTCACAATCACCAGTCACTTTGAAAACATTTAGTATGAATTTTTAAAACTGATATTAACTACATGATGACTCCCCAGGTAAATTTGCTCATATGGAGTTGTAGTCTCAGTTTCTAAGTCACCTGGAAACTGACAGTAAAAACTTCACATGATCACCTTCCAGATGCGCCAAGAGAGCGAAGAACTAATGGAACAAGTAGAAATGCGTTTCATAAAACTAGAGGTTAAAGATTGCGTGATTATAAATCCTCCACGTTGAAATATTGATCAAGTTGAAATCTATCGATTTAATGTTTGAATGCTTAAGACGAGCTAATGTCTCCAATATCAACAATACATAAATCACACGAGACATGTATGACACAAAATATCAATTCTTTCTTTTGTATCTCTATTGTTAAAAACTAGGTTTGAATAATTTAGGGACGTGGTATTGTTTTTTAGTGCAATCACTGAATAATAAACATATTAAACTAATCCTACTCCCTGATATTTTTGAGAAATAGCAAAACAAAATAAATTATTTTTTTGTGAGCTTTAAAATACATTTTCATTCGCAGTTTTGTTAATTTGAGCTCTTTATTAACCAGTGTTGCAAAAATATCTTCCTTTTTATTATTATTATTATATTTTCTAGACTAATGAAATCAATTCTTAGACTAGAGAGATTAATTGAGCACTAGCATCATAGGCTATCGGCTCAATCTGCGTTTTTGTTTTAATTCAAGTTGACATTTTTTAAAATTTGATGCACAAAAAGGAATCGGCTTAATCTCATTTGTCTATTATCACTTAGCTTGCAGACGTCAACCAACTAATTAATGGGAATTTGTACCGTGCCCGTTTTTTTAAACTATGTTTTTTGCTTGAAACTGAATTGGAAGAAGTTTTGTTCTTTCTGTGGGTTGTTCCAAGTTATTTTTCTTTACCTTCACAACCCGCGAATTTCGCGAAACTCAATTTATGCGTTGCGAAGTGGTTTAGTAATGAAAGGTTAACTCAAAGGTTAACTCATAACAGTATGCGAACATACGTCAGTATTTTTGAAAGTTGTAAAGAAAGAATTCTAAAGCATCTTAAGTTGGAACTTTTGAGGCTTTACCTCTTTATAATCAACGTATCTTTGTGTCTTTACTTCTCTTACTTTTTTATTTTTTGTTTACGTTATACATGATGTAGTGGGTGTCTTATGCTACTTGCATTATAATGCACTTTTCGTGTTAATTTTGACATACATTCAAATAGTTTGTAAAAGCACACACATAAATATTTACTTGCATGCTTACTATGTATCATTAATAATTTTGGTTTCTTTTTCAATTTTTGGATTAGTTAGAGTTTAATTTTGACAATGGATTTTGACGTGATTTTAAGTTCGATGGGTACAATTTTTAGAAAATTGAATTCTTTTTTGTTTGATATGTGTTATCGTTGTAAGCGTGATGAGAACGCATGTGAATGTCAAACTATAAAGCAGGTATGTTAAGTATAAGGATTGTGTATTTTTTTTCGCGGTTTGACAATAATTATTTATATCCTTAGTTAGTAAGTCCTTAAAAAAGAGAAAGGAGGCGGTATAAGTCGTCAAGCTGTGAGAACGCAGTATCTCAAACATGTTGCAGTCACGAAGGCCGCATGTAGATAATCTGCGAAACATGGAATGGCGACTAAGTAAGCTTATGTTCGGGCGGACAAAAGGATGGTCAGAAGGCTGTATAACTACGCATAAACATGTCGAATTTATAAAGATGATCATTGTAGTTGTCCTGAGTAAATATCAGTTTATTGATAAGACAGATGACATCTCGAGTAAGAATGCTATATATAAAAGAACCATGGCACCATATTTATCGAGTGGAGCTATAGAGTATGAGTATCGATCGTGAATGTTTTATAATTACAAAAAGCAATAGTCAATTTTCGAAAATTTCCCGTACTCTATTGGAAACTTGGAGATACTGCTACATAATTAAATTTACTATTGTTAATCTCTTTTCAAAGAGGCAATAAAACAGACACTAGTTACATGATGACCCTGCAGCTCAAAAGGGAATTTTCATATTTTTTTGACATGTGAAAAATTTTGCATTCATTTTTTAACTTCAAGGCATGTGGAAAAATTATTATTAAAGAGATAAATTATTGCACTAGTGATTGCACTCCAAATCGTCAAAGGATGCTTAGATGGAAACGAGAATCCTAAAACGTTAGGTCAGTATAATTTATCCATTACAGCAGCATTGTGATTGTTGATACCATTTGATTTGATCAGATTTGCCTAGAAGGAATCCCCTTTCTTTTCAAAGAAAACTAGAAGTGTTCCAGAGACTTTAGATTCCTAATGATTGTGAAATGGTCGCATTTATGTGGACAATTGAGGATGGAACACATGGTCCATGGAATATAAGGAAGAAGTGATGGAGAGCAACGTGCTAAAAGATATGCTGTCCCTTTATTACTTAAAAGACTGCCTTAAATGTATTTTTCAATATGATGCTACGAGTATGGACTCTCCAGCAAAATCAGTAGTGAAGAATAAATTAAAAACCTTCTGTTGGAAAGAAGGTTGCAAAGGAAGCATACACAACGAGAACACTGCAAATTTTTTATTTAACGTTATTTCGTCGACGGTAGCTTCTCTTTTTGAGCTTAAATTGATACACTTATAAGCGATGTTGGATTTAATAAAGGCGTTAATTCCTTTTTTTGATAACAAGTTCTAAACGACGTTAAGGTTGCGTCAATTGACAATTTCTTTAATGTTGCGCTGTAATGTTTTAAAATCTCGTCTTGATTGTATTATAACGATAGCAATTGTGATAATTTAATTTTAAAATGTAAAAATCTCCTCTCTTTCTATTTCTACTGACGTTTCATTGCGTACTTTGTCATAAATGAAAACTGATTTACATTTTCTATTTATCGGTATTGCTTTTGTTTTCTTTATGTTAAATTTCACTTTATTAATTTTTAAATTTTTCGTCACTTGTTCATCTTTAAATCTTTAATATAGATTAGAAACTATAACATTCCCAACATTGCTCCTTGTGGTACGCTTATAACAGTTTGTCGTTTCGATGATGTATGCTTCCCGCACTTCTTTTTCTATGTTCTGTTTTCCATATAACTCCTAAGACGCTTTAAGGTAACTCCTTTTATAATAAACATTTCCATTTTTAATTATTCTTTTTCCAGGAAGCTAAATATGTAAGCTGTAGATTCTCTAAATAGTAATCTCTTTACTTTTTTGGGAGACAATTGATCGTAAATCTAATTATGTGATACTATCCCTCCAGTATTGTCTGGGAAATTTTACAATATAAGGATTTAATAACTGAGGGATAATAATAAATTGACGTCTGTTTGGCATGGTGAACAGTCACGAATTGATAAAATTAAATAACAACCAAAGTTATGCAAAATGATGGCTTCCTTTTTGTAACGCAAAAAACGTAGAGATCAAAAACTATGTAACGTCTATTTCTCACACTTCTCTCCAGTTTAAAGATTGTCTATTATCTAGATAAGTCCGCAAAAATAATCACAGAAATCGTAAAATGTGCACTAAACTGGATCTCTACTGCCGCTGCCTGTTACATTATACAGCTACAAAATCAAAACATAGTAAAATTACGCACAAAAGTACAGCAAACAATATGTTTTCCAAACCATTTGCCACAAACATCTTTAATAGAAAAAAACTTCCTTTCAAATTGATCAAGATAGAACCGACGTTACATTTGAGTTTCTTTTCCTCGTATATAAAAATCGTTTTACATCAACGTAATAGGCTACAAGACTACTATTGCATATACATACTTTCATCTAGAGTAACACAGAAAGAGCTATTTCCATATACACAAAAGTAAATGTTTAATAAAATCAACATAAAAACAGAAATTGCTCGTTTTGTGTTGCTCTGGATTTGAACCGACAGTGAAAACTGCGCGATTGCTACGATTTGTGCGCGTTTTGTAAAACATTCGATCTTTGGGCTGCTTGTTTGCCTAGATCGGTGTGGACGCGGATGTCCATTCGAGCATAAGACGCCTCTCGTACAAATTTGCACTTTGACTAAGCGCTATGTAGCTCTCCAAATGCCTTAAAATTGTTGCAAAGTTAAATATATGCTTAAAAAGTAAAGCCACATTTATGCTTAATACTTAACTTGGCTTGAAAAGGTATACTGTGTACTAAAATTTTGACATCGATTAATTTTCTTGAAGAAACTTTTTTTCGCTAAACATTGACTTGGCCTTCTTTATCTCTGGAAAATAAGAAAATTAAAGATTCATAAATTATATCTTAATAAACTATTCATTGCTCTCTAATTCACTTGAGCTTGCGATCACTGTGCTTTGATTCCGCTTCATTTTAATCTTTACTTATAAATTACAGTATTTTTGATGACTTTTCAGCTGTAAACTGTATCAAAGCTTTTAAAAAATCAAATTTCAAAAAATCATACAACTTTTAATATGAAAAATAATTCAATTTTTCATCCGCGGTAATCGACAATATATTTGGTTTATTTATATTTTTCATTCACAGCTGTTCTGCTTAAAAACTCAACTCTGAAAGAGATACTAATGCCATTGAAAATTTTAAAGTAAATTTGACCTTGGGGACAGCAATTTCGCTATCTACATTTTTGTTATAAATGAGAGAGCATATTTTAAGTTTGTTTCGTTGAAATTAGCTTACTTAATTCGATTTTATGGAAGATCTTAACAATCTCCAATTCTGGGGCCATTTTGTATGCAGTAGATTGTCTACGCCACACTTTGCTGTTTTTTTTTTGTAGACAGCTAATAATCTACTGTTTTGTTTTGTTTCTGTTTTTTTTTTTGTAGACAGCTAATAATCTACCATGTAACACTGTCCCCAAGTTTTCCATAACGGTCCGGGAAATTTTCTCATATAATGAGAGAGCCATAAAAAATGAGAGATAAATTAAAGTTTGTTTGCTTCCTATAAACATAGTAAAAATAATGTACAACCAATCATTATACCAAATAATGAATATTTTTTTACCGAGCAACAAAGGTGCAATTACTTTCCGTGTGCGATACCAACGCTTCGTGTTCGCCTTTATGACCCATTGGATCGATATTTACAAATAAATTGTACTTGGCTTTAAGAAATTTATTTATGATTTAATTCAATAAATAAACTTAATATTTTTGGCATGTTAAAAATGGATGGGGGAAGTGCTTGTTTTATTGGGTCTATATCTTCCTTAGGTACTTAATAGAAATTAATTGCTCAGAAAATTTAATTTACAATATAAAAAATAGTTTAGTTTTTCACCTGCGCTTACCGACAATATTTTTATTTTTTGTTTGTTTATTTCTATCTTTCGACGTAAATGAGAGAATGCATTTGGAAACTGTCAACATCAAATTTGCTTATATAATGAAATTTTATTGAAGACCCTCACTATCTCCCATTCTATAGACAGTCAATTGCTTATAAAATAACCTGCCTTAATAATTACAATGTTTCTTTACTTTATATTAGATCGACTATAACTAGAGGTAAGAAAACTTTGTTGAAATTAGTGAATCATTTGGTTTTGCATGTATGTAAACAAATAAAACGAAAGAAAAAGAGGAAGAAGAAGAAATAAGCGCCATTTATTTCGAATTGAGAAGACATTTTCTAAATTTAATATTTCTTTGTATTGTTGTAAATGTTTTTTTTTTTTTGTATTATCTCACTTGAAATTTTTCTTTATACATATAATATTTTACAAAAAATAAAGGACCTGAGATAAGGGCGACTTACTTTTACTTTAAAAATAACTTTTCGAATTATTTTATTCTAATGCATTATTTTGATGCGCAACTTTCAAATTATGGAACAGTTAATGAAAGTAAATTTTGCAATCGTTTTCGTTATTGTACTAAACTGTAGTTCGTTTTTATAGTTCTTTATTCATTAAAAATGTTTATACATTTTTCATTAATTTTCTTTTTATTTTCAAATTGGTTGTTTACACTTATGTTAAATACTTTATTACTAGGCTGTAAACACAATGAAGTCGCGCTTATGTTCCCATATATGGGGAACAAGAAAATACGAAACGCACGCCTTTATTGTATTCGTTTTCACTGCTTTCCGTACGATTGAATTTGTGGAAAATAATCGCGGCTTTATACTGATAGCATCCTAAGGCTGTTATACTGTAATTCCAAGGCTGCATGCTTTGAGGATAACTTAAGGTCTCACGTACCAGAGACAAAGAATCCGCACTTGTCCGTCTTACTCTATCGGCTTATAACAGAAAGTAAACGACTAGTTAATAATACAAGATTATTTATGAAACATGTGAAATCATCTGGAAAAACTTGGAAGCTACATGCATACACCAAAGCAAACACATTTTCAAAGCTCGTCTTTCAAGTGCCAGACAAATTATAGAACCATTGTGAGATTCTAGCCGGACGTTGGAAAATCTTACAAAAAACTTCTTTATGGATCCAGAATGTATCTAATTTATTATTAAGGCTACTGTCGTGCTTCACAGCTTTCTAAGAATGTGTAACGGCCGCCATTGCCCGATAAACTTTGCGGAAAATGAATGGAAGGGAAAATGCTTGTGCTCTATAATTTGAAAATTACTCTCAAAAATAGTACATTGTAACAGAATAATTTGAAAGACAACTCTTAAATTGATTAATATATCCTCATTATTGCTTGTTTTAAAATTTTTGAAAAATAACAAATAATATAAATTAAATTTTAAATGTAATATAAAATATAAGGTTAGACAAACAGCATTTGAATTTGAGACAAACCGATTTTATTTCTTCTTCTACCTTTTTGTTTTATTTGCTAGTTACTTTCAAAACAATATGATTTGCCAATTCTCACAAAGCCTCTTAAAGCTTTTGGCAATTTGTCGGCAATCGCGGCTTCATTGTGTTCGTTTACATTGCTTCTCATATGTTGGAATTCGTGTTAATATTCTTCATTGTGTATACGACCGTAGATCTCATATCTTATTTTAGTTGTTCACACACATTTCCATAAATTTTCTTTTTACTTTTAAAATGGTAAGGCAAACCAGGACGACTTTGGGCTGTGACACAATGAAGTCGCGCTTATATTCGCACAAATTTAAACATGTTGAAAGTAATGTGTAAACGCACGCAATGAAGTACTTTTTGTCGCTCAGGCATAGGAATCTGAGCATTGCTTTATTTTGTTTACTTCCTACTGCTGTGTTTTGCCCATACCATACATTGTGATCACCAATGCCATGCATTGTGTTACTGCCGCGTTTATATTCCCACAAATTTCAACATATGGAAATACTCATGCCTTGGGGGCAAAAAGTACTACAAGCAAAATGCGATTCTTCATAATGTTCGTTTACATTGCTTTCCATATGTTTGAATTTGTAGAAATACAAGCGCGGCTTCATTGTGATTACAGCCACGCGTTATTGTTGATACTTTTAACTTTTATTCCCAGTCCTAAAAAGAAGGCAATCTTATTGTGCTGAGCCTCATTTCTAGATCTGATAAACAAACGCGGCTTGAGGCCATACTCGTCGCAAAGCTAAACATAACCTATAACTTTCAATTTAAACCATGAACTAAATTTTATTTCGATATTTTTTGCACGTACATTATAAATTGAGAATGTGATCCAAATAAGTTGGAAAAATACATCTACTTTTAGTAGCAATATCTGCAAAATTTCTTCCCCAGCCGCTACTTTTAATATAATTTTTACTTAATTAGTAAATTGATTCGTACTAAGTTCAGGTATCGTAGAAGCAAGATTATATTTCTATTTACACATTTTTATAGTCTTTCTTGTCTCGCATACGAAAGTTTCAAGTTCATTTTATACACTTTCCTCTTTTATAAGAATATTCAGTCAGAAATGCTATTCGAAAACACTGCTGAGGTTTGTAGTTTTAGAACACGGAGCTGTTAAATGCATGTCTTAAAAAGCAATAATAGTTCTTTTTTACATTTTGTTTTATCAGAAGAAGAAGCAGAGAAAAAAGATTTTTCGTTGGATGCGTTTGCCTTTAAGTTAATTACATAAAATTCCAACGTAAAACATTCAAAAATTAACAAATAGTCAGCACAATTGAGATATATAATAATGAGATTGTCAAGATGTATATAAATTTGACATGAAAAACCATGGTTTGCTGAGTGAAAATTGTACATAAAAAAGATTGCACGCACCAATATTTAATTGATTTGTAACCACTGCGTGCAGCTTTGTTCATTGAAGTGAATTTTTTTTTGACGTCTTCTGATATGGATTCAATAAAATTAATTGTGTGGGAAATCGAGTTAGAAACGGATGCATACGATTGCTGAGCTAAAACGATTAAATTGTGAATGATTTTTATTCTTTTGTAAAAGGTGAAGAATCGTACAGAGAAAAAAAAATGAAAATGTCTGAAACTGATGAAAGTAAAGTGCTCAAAGGTAATGCAAATGTTGACGAGATAGAGGCAAAAAACAAGAGTATTGATGATAGTTGTGCGGCCACGGCTACTAATGTCATTAATAAAAATGACATTGTGAAAGTGACTGCAGAAGGGGTGGCTAAGCTATCGTTTGCTTTCCTTGAAGAGATGCAAGGCGGTGATAGCAGTCTTGAACCAGGAGAGGTAAAAACGCCTACTCCCGGCTCTAGCCCGGTAGTGTGTCGAGATGTTACACCTACAAGAGCAGCTAGAGATCAACCGCCCTCCAAGCAACTTGCTAAAGAAACTTTAGCAAAGGCTTTGAAAACTGTGTCGCAAATGGAGGCCGAAGCTTGTGAGGAAAAAGTTCGTGCAATATTGGAATTAGACGCAAAACGGCGAAAGGAGGAAATAGAAAAGCGCAAACAAGAAGCTGATAGACGTCGTCAATCCGGTGAATTGGATTCAGATGAAGAAAGGAAGCGTAAAGCAAAGGAAGAGCGCAAAAGGTTAAAAAAACTGAAAAAAGGTGAATTTAAGAATAATTTCTTTTTATCTTTTATGCAATGTGTTTTTGAAAATTTTCAGTACAAAGAGTGCCTGAAAAGGCTTTATTAAGTGATAATGGGGATGAAATGGTTAACAATGAAGATGACGGTAACCCTGAAAATAAAAAACGTAAAATTTCCACATCTACAAAAGATGATGAAAGTGAAGGGCTATGTTCTTCTGGCGATTCTTCAGCTGAGCAGACAGAAAAGATTTCTTCGCACCCGAGCTCAATTACGATAGCTTCGGCGCCCATGACCGTGCGTTATCCACTTCATCCCCCTCATATGACGCATGTGTACCCAGATGCCTTTTTACCATATCGTTCCATGAATCTTTTTATGCGTGGCCCTCGTCCTGATTTTCCTCATATAAGAGGCGGTTTCTTACCGCGAGGTCGGGGAGGTATGCGCCTACGCATGCCTTTCCCGGGTTTTCGTCCACCGTTTTTTGTAAGCGGCCCTCACCGGCATATTCCGCAACAGTCAGTTCATCGGCCACCACATACGCCACCACCAGCCAGGGGTCATTCACCTATTTTGCCTCCTAATACAGATCTAATGTAAGCCTTGATAAGCTTATAGTTCTTCATAAACCCCAATGATGACTTCTTTTCTTTATAAGGTGGACGAAAAGCAAACCCTCTATTTCGTATGCATTCAAAGCAGCTAACCGGGAGTACAAACTTCAACACAACACTGCCGGTATTGAACACAAACCACTATCCAATCAACATACAAGTTCACCAAAAACCCTTAATTACGAGGAAGAAGACACTTTGCCAAAAATTTTCTCCAAAAAGTTGTCGCAGTCCAAGGAACGTACAAAATTGAAAAAAGTTCGTGAACGCGATAATAGGAAGCACAGAAAGAAATCTTTAGCAGTGAAGAAGAAAAAGGCGGAAAAGTCGAGTAAAAGAAAGATAGAAAAAATACGTAAATCTTATGGACAGAAGGAGAAAACTATAATAAGTGTCACAGAATCCAATGTAATAATTGAAGAAAAACAAATAGAAACACCAAACATGCCTGAAGTATGGTCCGTGGTAGAAAATATAAAAGTAGAAAAATTAGAAAATACTGAAATAAAGATTGAAGATATCACTCTTAAAGTAAAACCTTTGCCAATGCTTCAAGTAAAAAATGAAAATTTTGGGAAGGAAGATAGTGAACAATCTGCAAAAACATCGGGCGAAATTTTCAACAAAGAGAAAAGTAACGAATATGACATGTTTGCCGATTCTCCACCTGAAAGTCTGTCGACGAAAGCATCAATGCTGCACAATGCACAAGAAATTTACAAGGTATCCGATAACATCCCAACTTCAAGCATCTTAAATGAAACACAAAAATCGTGCACAAAACAGAAGGAACAACATCGCAGTATTACACCACCATTGTTGCAGATAAATGATAAAATGGCTGCTAAGGCGTCCCTAGAAAGCACTTTAGAAATCAAAAAACGAATTGATAAGCTTTTACAGAAGGATGACTTGAGCATGGGAGCGATAGAAGCCTCCAAAGAGATCTTGTTGAAGAAAGCATTGGAGCATAAAAGTATGAAAGAGCATGCAACACAAGAAAAACAGAACGAAAGCAAGACTTATCAGAACAAACAATTCAGAGAAAAAGATGATGTACCTAAAATTAAAGAAAGAGACTCTTCTCATCATATTAAGGAAAAGATCCGTGAGAAGGAAAAAGATAAAGAAAAGATCGGAGAAATTAATGAGAAAGAGAAAAGAAATGAAGAAAAAGAGAAATGCACAGTTGGGAAAGATAAAATGAGTTATCATAAAGAGAAGGAAAAAGAAAAGGCAAAAAATCAGCTAAAAGTAACTAACATTTTCAGAGATAAATCCAGAGACAAGGAGAAAGAATCTGTTAAAGAAAGGCATCGTCAGCGCGACAGGAATCGTGAACGAGCGGTTGTGAAAATACTACCGCCCAATTATCGCAATCCCTTCAAACGTTCCATATCCAAAGATCGGTTTTTAGGCCGCCCTCATAGTAGACGTCGAACACGTACTAGTAGCCGAGAACGAGAAACTCGAACGAGAGGCAAGCTTTCTGCCGAACGTAAGTCTATTGATCGTTCATCTAGGAATGTTAGCAGAATTTCAAGAAGCGTTTATCCGATCCCTAGCCGACGTTCAAGCTCTCAGCGTCGTTCCCGCTCAGGTGAAAAAACTCCAAAAGCACTTGGGGATTCTTTGCACAGCGGCCGGGAATATAAACGCAAGGAAAGGGAACGATTGCTGTCACAAGAACGTACTGCAAAATGCAACCCTTCAAAGTTGGCGCCTTCTCTGATAGAAAAACGTGTAGATTCCAAGACGCTGAAACCCATCGAATCTAGAGAACCAATCAGTGAAAATCAAGGGATTAGCACTTCTAAAACAACAAGAAAACAAACAGATAAAACGAAATATGCTAAACACGATTCTCTGGCCAAGAAAAAAACTGAAAAGAATGTGGCGAAAAAGCCGCTTTCATTTACAGCAGCAGAGTTTCTTTTTCCCGAAGATGTCGATGATGAAGTACTAGCAACCGATGATGAAAATACTGGTGATTCTTTCAGTCAAACACATAATTTAAAGTCGCCTAGCGACAAGGAACAGAGTCCTGATACCGATGATTATATGGACAATTGGGAAAATGATGATGTCGACTTGGACAACAACTCGAACACTCCAGGCGGTAGTTTAACGCCAAAACGTGCGTCACCTGATGTAATATTAGAGGAAGATTCCTATGTGGCTCGTTTTGCCAACCCCAGTCCGCCCTTAGAGTTGCTGCAACAAGCGAGTCAAAACATGACAGAAGACATGAAATCCATAAGGACAAGAACAACACCTGCTAGCACACCCCCTTTAATAGAGAAATTTATTAGTGTGAATAAAAGTACCATTGATGTATGCGTAAAGCAATTGGGCGAAGCAACAACGAAGAAAACTGAACTCTTTGGCATGAAAGAAATCTACGATCAATTCATTAAAAGCGTTGAAGCATCTGGTGTAGATCTGAAACCCCCACCTAAGCATATAGAATTTGTTGCCAGATCGAGTGATATTCAAATTGATGATATTTCATTACAATCGTGTCAAATTGAAGACCCTTTGTCAAGATCTTCAACATCGTCAACGTCGTCCTCATCAACATCGTCTTCCTCAGAGAGTAACAGTTCTTCCAGTTCGTCGTCGTCGTCATCATCATCTTCGTCGAGTGACAATTCTTCGGAAGAAAGCAATGATGCAGATACTTTTGAGAAATCTTTAGAAAACTTACCAAAGAAAGCCAAAATTGAAGATTCCGATTTTCCGCGCCGCAATTCTTTAGAATTGAAGCCGAAATCTCAGTCTTCAGACAACGCTCCAAAGGAAATAATACCATTGGCCGAACTTGAAAAGCATATTAAGGAGGCGTCACCAAAAATAGATCCAAGTCTTTGTACACCCTCCCCACCACAACAATCATTAGCACCCCAGTTACCATTGGTACCAGTACCCATACAAACTGCAATCGTACAATTACCAAGTACGCCGCTTCCAACACCTGAAGGCCTGTTAACCTCCCAACCACCACTTGTCACTAATACACAAGCCAGAACTCCTAGATCTGACGCTACCAAGGACTTCAAGAAGTTGAAAAATCTGGAAGCTAATCTAGCTCGCATTCAAATGATGAAAGCCAATTATGATTCTTCAGATGAGATTAGTGAAGAGCTTCATAAAATGGAAATGCTGCTGCTCAAGGAGAAGAAACTCATTTTACAGAAATATGCGAAGTCACCAATAAAAACTGACAAAAACACAGCAACGATATCAACTCCTCCTAATAAATCGGGAACTTTAACAAGTGGTTTGTTTGTGCCTTCTTTACAGCAAGCTGAGGCATCATCAACTAATACAGAGAGTGCTGCCATTCCCGTCCAAACGGTTCAAGCTCCTATAATAGCGGAGGAAACTAATAGAATTTTTGACAGTAATCGGGAAGCCATAAAATTAACAATATCGCCTTTGAAACTATCTAAAACAGCTACAATTTTTAAAAGTTCATTTGATGATGACGCGGATAAAAATGCAAAGATGACCGCTGATAATGAAGAAGCCGATTTTACGGAAAAGTTAATTAAGCCGGTCAAAGAAGTAGCTATTGTTAAACCAATAATGGAATCCAAGGAATATCGTTCAAGAGATTCACATCGACACCGACGCTCTCCAGGTTATGCAACTGGTCGTGAACGTCCTCGTTCACCATCACCTCGATATCGTGAGCGTTCAAGACGTTCATCCTCGAGATCACGTACAAGTCCTCAACGGCGAGGACGAGGACGTTCTTTATCAGTTAGTCCTCCAAGGCGAAGCTCTCGTTATAGCTCGCCCGGACGAAGAATTGGACAATCTACACGATTTCGTTCATCTGGACGACGAACACGAAGTCGTTCTCGTAGTGCTAGTACTAATCGATCTTTGGTTAACAGACGTGGGAAAGATTTAAGTCCGTCGAGACGTCGGCGTGGGCCAATACAGGATAGCCATTATAAAAAATTTTCGCGTTCCCGAAACTCTCGTTCACGTTCACCGCAGAGACCACGGTCACCACGAACTCCGCCATCACGCAGACGTTCATACAGTCCAGATCGTTACTCCAGATCTCCATTACCTTTCAAACCACCTTCACCACCTATGCGTCGCAGCATTTCCCCCACAGATTCTCAAAATTCTCGAAGATCAAAATCTCCTTTGTCTCCAAGACGGCCAAGGACGCCACGTTCACCTCCATCTCCTGCCACACGTTATGATGAACACAGACGCAGACGAGAAGAAAGCTTCGAACGACATTCGTTGTCTCCTCAGCAGCAATACTATATTTCTGAAACAGGTGGCTCAGCTGGAGTACCTTCCACCGCTTCTCCGTATTATTATAATGTATCACCAAATCGCATTTCTCTGGACGCCCGGATTAATATTGTTCTCAATGGACCGCCGCCGTCGACGAATGAAGCTCCCACTTCATACGAAAGTTATGCAGGCTATGGACAATATGGCGGTGCGGCCTACATGTCGGTACCACCTCAGCCTATGGCTAATGACAGTGGTGCTTATTATACTAATCCTTATGTTCCCATGGGACCCAGTGGTGAACCGCTTATAGCTCCGCACTTGCACCATCCCCATTCTCACGCTGCCCCTGGTCACCACCCATTAACAACAAACTATAGCAATTTAACTGCAATAAGCAATGTAATGACCACTGCGAGTCACACACACTCAAGTAATTATTATTATAATGAATTCTGTACTCCACCGCAAAATAATACAACGACGTCGGTTCTCAAAGAGCTGCCTAAAGCAGCTGCTGTGGCGGTTCAAAAAGGAAATGTATTAGAAATTGTTCCCTCTAATGTAGAGACAATTGCAGACATCCACTCAGCAAAATCATCGACACCAGAGTATTCGAAGAAGACAAAGCTTAAGAACGCCATTTCATGGAAAGAAGAGGTCAACAGTCGTCATATTAAATCGGCCGTAATGCGTCTGAATTGCGAGGGTGATAATGCTAAAAGAAGTATACTAAAACCACGAGCAACAGAAGCCGACATCAACAAATCTGAGTAAGTTTGGAATTTATGAATGAATTTGGTTAAATGAAAAGTTTTCCACTCCCATCCGGGTATATATACTTTTCATAACAGTCAGTGTATAATATTCTAGCTTCATTTTATAAATACGTTGTAGAAATTAATTATGACGTATATTTCCCTGTATCTATACTAAGAGCTATAAATTTTTCTTTTCGAAGCATTAAGCTATTTTACAGAAAGCTTATAATGGAAACCACTCACTAACTGCAATCAACGTTTTAGTTTGTAAAGAATTTGCAAATCGAATAGTATAAAACCATTTTAAATTGGCCGACATTTTTATAGTCTTCATATCGATTTGCATGGAATTTGATGGATACTTCACCGCTGTCGCGTCCGCTACTATTGTTTTATCTCTTATATCTGCTTGTTGTGAGATTAAATATGGAATCGGATCAAAAATTTTTACTAATTGGTTTTGAAAGAGAAAACCGGCTTAATATTATTGCTCAATTATTATGATTTGGTTTGAATTAAAATTTAATTGTTATTACTTTACTTTTACAGAAAATCTGAAAAGAAAAAAGTGTATTTTGAAGATGGTATTTATCCTAGTCGCGACAGCGGAGATGAGGATCGCAAAATAATCGAGGATAAAATACGACGTAAAGTTTTGCGTTTACGCAAGAAACGTGGCATTGATATTCCAGCAGCTCGGCAAATTATTGATGAGAACCTTTTGCAGAAACCCAGATCCAAGGTCGATCCGGTTTTAGAAAAACTACCTTGTCCACCACCACCGCCCACTTTAGTGCCACCACATTTTGAGCAGCCAATTTATTTAAAACCGCCTACGCCAGTACCTTTATTGTATTACCATTTTGATGCCGTTGTCCATTCAATGTTCGTATCACCATTAGAGCGACCAATACCACCACGTTTGCTAAATCCCAAATGTTTGCCGCCGGGGCAACAACCATTAACTACACCAACACAATCCGCTACGATTGCTGGTAATGTTCGATCACCCTTAAATGTGAATTCGTCTGGCGTTAAAAAGGAAGTGAACATTACATTGGGTCGTAATACACGCGGTGGAGATCATCAAGTAGCTAGTTCTTCGTCGAATATTCAGAGCCCAATACCGGTAACGATGACTAAGGGCACGGGACTATTGCCATCATATCAAGGATCAATTTCTCCACAAATATCACCGCTTCAAACACCACCAGCACCAACTCGTCACAACGCTTCACCAATGGGTTTTGTAGGTATGCGTCTGAATAATTTTATGCGTTTGCCGCCCTCCCCATTAACTCGACCATCACTCCCATCCACTTCAGCAAAAAGTAATAAAGCAAATATACCGGTCTTAGGAGGTTCTGTTGTTTCTACCGTCGGTATAAGACATCAAACTTTTAATATGACCTCGTTGGCCCCTGGGGTGTTACCACCGCCACCGCAAGCTAATGAATTTAACACTCCTTCATACAATTCTCAAATACCTACAGTTGGGTATCCTATTCCGGCAAGACATCCTTACTTTGCGTCGTCCCACGTAGCAGCGGTTACGATGTACGGTGTAATGCGTGGACAATCTCCCCTACAACGTCCTAATTCACAAACCGATAAAGAAAAACATGCCGGCAATACAAACGCTAGTCCTCAGGCCATGATAGCGCCCTATAATGTAAAAAAGGCTGTATAAAATTCAAGTAAATAAGAAATGGTCCTTATTCATTCTTTGTTATACTTTCTGGCGATAAAGTAAAAATAGGTGTATCGTTTTTAAAATAGCTACTATTACCCTTGTGATGTAATTTTTATTACTACAAAGGCAAAGGCACATATACTCATAAATACGCGTGCGCGCATTTGAACTTAGAGTTTATGTTTTGATGGCATTTATTTGAAGTCTTCTTAGTACTATAAATTTTTTCTTTTTGTAATATGCGATTCGAATATTCCGCGCATTGTATAATGATTTGTTTATTTAATTTCAACGTTGCTGTCATTGTATATTATCAGACCATTTACACAGGAAGGTATTTAATTCGTGCACTTTTTCTCCAATACGAAATAAATATTGTTAAACAGTTTCACATTGCATACACTGTGAAGAAAGGAAAACCGAGTATGGATTTGGTTTTTCAATAGTGTTCATTAAATTAATTTTAATTGTCTGAGAACTTAATCTATACATGTATTTAGTTTTTATTATGAAATGGAAATACAATTTATCTAATAAAAAACAAAAAAGCTAGAACACTATAATCATTTACTAAAATATATCAGCTTAAGATTTGTCACATATAATCAGTCACTGTTACGCTATACTACACATGCTGCGGATTTTTACTGTCATCTATAAAACAAGTTTTTTTTTTTGTTAAAAAAGCTGCTTTGTATTGTTTTGGGGTCAATTTATCTTAATAAACTTCGTTGTCATGCACGTATCGATAAACAGCAAGCAAATCAATTTTTTGACTAACTTTGAAAAAATCGCCCATGTGTTCTCGTCAGAAACTAAACACTACTTGAGTCATTGATTGAGAAAAAATTTCCAACAGGTAGTAAAATAATTTTACGTGGAACCTTGTGATCATTAGAATACGTTTCACATTTCTTTGTTCGTCTTTGTCTTCTTATAATAACGCATAGATAAATTTACAAGACGGATTTATAAGACGGCCAAGCCAAAAGACAATGGGTAGACATCATTTCAGTCCCATATACAGAGCCTAAAGAGAGAAATTGTATTTGGATTAGACTTAAGCGCATCACTCACTACAGCACTGGAATCAAATTTTGTTTGCATGTATTTGCATTGAAAAAAAAAGCAGATATGGAGAGAGAGAGAATGATGTATTTATGTAAAGAAAATTTAATCATTCTTTCAAGCCACATAATTTTGCTGCGTGGTGCAACTGCAGTTATTATATTTAACTATTTGGGATTGGAATTTGGAAGAGAAGGAAAGGAAAAAGAAAACAAAAGAAGGGAGGGAAGGGAATAATAATATTTAGTGATATTTAGTTATGACTCCGGACATTGTTATTATTATTTATAATATTTAAACTAATTGAATTTAGCTTTTACAAAAACTCCTCGAGACGTTGATTCTGAAAAATCAAAATGTTGCCATTACCTATGTTGCATATCTATCACTTAATATTATGAATAACAATAAAAATGACCGGTGTGTTAGCGCTATAGTTTAAACGTTGGTATGGGGCTTATGCTTATATGAGCATAAACAATAAAATTTTTATTTGTGACGTTAGAAAATAAAAATTGTTTACATTTAAATTCACATTAAAGATTTTTAATTTACCTAATCTCTGGTTTATTTCGCCTGCTTAATGACATAATGTAATTTCCATGCAAAATGCAATGTATTTAGCTTTCCTTCTATTGTATCTGGAAAGGAATAGAAAGGGAATATTCCTGGTTTGTCACAGGCGACGACTGTAAAAAGCAACCTCTTAATTATTTGGATATGTACGTTAAGTATTTTAAATGTAGTTAGAAAATGATATATTATTGTTGTTGTATTAAGATATTATTTTTTTCAGAGGTTTTTTATGGTTGTTGTTACTCTATAATATTATTTTAATAATAATTTTAACATGAAATTATGCCCAACATAAATTTAGTAAAGTGGTAGTAACTATTAATGGCACGTAGGCATGGAATATTGCTGGCCTATGTACTCTGATATGTACACGAAGTATTACTTTTTTATAATAGAAATGAAGAAAAGAAGAAAAATAGCAAAATAAATACATTGCATTTCATGTCGAAAATTGCACAGAATCATGAAGTAAGCAAAGTAAGTTAGAAATCTTCGATATAATTCGAAATATAAACCAATTTTACTTCCTAGCGTCACAAGTACAAAGTCTATTGTTAATGATTATATATGACGCTTTAAGCATACACAAGTATTTCGACCCGTGCGCACTTCTATGCATTGAAAACATTCTGCGATTGCACACATGCGTACGTCACGCGTGGCTCACATATACATATCGCCCAAATTTCTTATTTCTGTTTCTTCGCTATTTCGGTCCCTTTCTAATCTTTTTGTTGTGGAGATGTTGCTACCGAAATTTTCCAACTTGTAATATGTAATGTTTTTGCAATATGTTAACTGGCAAAAACACTATATATAATAAAACAGTGTACTTTTGTATGAAATATTTTGTTTTAAAAATCGTCCGTGGAGATGAAGGCTTAAATGTAAAGAAACTAAAAGTGTCACAGCAAGCGAGCGAAAAAGCTGGACCGAACAAGTTTACGAAATTGTTTTTTACTGGTATGATATACATGCCACTTTGATACAATTCGCAGTAAATATCTGTCGTGGCGCAGTTGATAGAGGCGTTGTGAAAAGCAGGGCGTCACCATGTAACGTTTTTGATGTCAATTTCCAGGTAATATAACATGGAAATTGGCACTATAGAATCACGTAAGCAAATTTAGCTGGCAATTATCACTTTTTTTGCTCTCTTGTCAAATTCCCTGTCATCTAAGTAGGTATTGGTTGGAACAAGCATGCATTAGTATTGAGTATAAACCAAGAAAATTTACTAACACAACTTCTTTCAAAGAGAGAGAAACATAACCAAACCGAAATATATGATTTAACCTTTGCAATTAATATTTGTGCATTTTTTATGCATAATATGTTTATGCATAATATGTTTATATATATAGAAAATAAGAATCGCGAATCATATTTCAAAAGACTATTATCACTTTTTAAAACCGACAGAAGTTATATGATGACCATCCAGGAGTGTCATTGTGTAACTTGTGGCAGTTTTAAAAATTGATAATAGCCTTTTGAAACGTCCGTAATAGTCAGTTTCATTAGCATCATGTAACAGTATCCCAGTCTGGGAAATTGTAAAATATGATTTGAGTAAAAAATGAGAGATAAATTGAGGTTTATTTGTTTTGTATAAATAAAATGCATATGTTTAACAATAGCAAATCGAAAAATTAAATAACAACCAAAAAAATGTAAAATTTGTATGAAATTTTCAAATGAAATAAAATGAATGCAAATTTGAAACAAAATACATATGAATTAGTGGAAATTCTATCTAAATGTAAGTAAAAATGCGTATGCACTTTTAATTCGAGGATTATAATGTTGTTCCATTTTTTATCAGGACGACACGAATTGAGAAGAGCTAGTGACGCCACCAAAAACTACCAAAGCAAAATACACCAAATTGGATCTTACTTGAGCTTTTCCTGCCATTGCCTGTTGCATTATACATCTATCAAACATAGTGAAAATATAAATATATAACATATTGAGAAAATATAAATGCAAATTTCAATGCTCTTGGGAAAAACGAAATAATGACCCTTATTGAATTGATACACATTTATATTCGATTGTTGTGGATTAGCAAAAATTCCATTGAAATGTTATTAAGAAAGTATGTGTGGTTTCGATACAGAGATTTTTATACTTTTACATTTTGAACAGGCAAACCGAAATAGGCGCAAAATGAAAGAGGTTGCCGACAATTATCTGGATTAAAGCAAAATTTTATAATGCGAAAAACTTGGGAAACAACATAACAATGTGATGTTAACAATTCATATAAAGTCCTAAAAAAGTTATCCAAAGCAAAGAGTTCAAAGATTCCCGTCATAGAAAGAAGTCGATGAAGAACTTTTATGCACATAGGTAACTTTTGGGGATTCGATTCATGCCGCAAATTCCTTCAGTCTCACATTGACCAACTCATCTGCGTCATTTCCCATCAATGAGAATTCAATAAACCGACACATTGTACTGAAAATTTATACCGACGTTAGTGTTCTTATATCTAGATAAGTATTAAAGTCAATTGCAACTACTAAGTTTTTTTAGCGTTACACTTAATTCACAAACGAATAGAATAGAAATCTAACAAATATAACAAAATGCACAAACTTAAATTTTAAAGCTCGAATATGCTTATGCTTCTCTTCTACAGCTGTTTTTTCTTACAAATGCAACTATGAAAGAGTTTGTGGTAATAAATTTTCTTGGTTTATACTCGATACTAATGCAAATTTGCACATCACCAATAAGTCGAAAATAATCAAGATACTGGAGATATAAGCCTAGTATTAAAGGCTTCCTCCATCAAACAAACAAACCAAAAAAAAAAAAAAGATGCAAATTTGTTTCAAAACACACCTACTTAGGCGTCGCCGAGTTTAACGTAACAAGGGAGTGTGAAAAGTGAAAATCACCAGCTAAATTTTCTTACATATTGCTATAGTATCAGTTTCTGTGTTACATCGCCTGAAAACCGGCATCGAAATCGGTAAATGCGTTTATATAAAAATACAGCTGCAAAAGAGACACATAAACAAACCGAACATATTGTTTGCCAGAAATTGAATTACGTTGTGTTGGAAATTATATTATTTCCCTCTATTATTTTAATTAAACTTGCTTTTTATTTATTGATTTATTATTATATCTGGTTAAATTTAACTTATTTATATATCTGGATAGGTCAAAGAAACGATAATAAGTGTCATATAAGCGAAGCAAATGTAAATAAAGGCAAGCTTTTATCGTCGTCAATTTCCTCAAAATTCGTTAAGTGTACGATTCTTCTCGTTGGGCGTCAATGTCGCCTCCTTGCTTGGTCATGGTACTGTTTTTTTCTTTTGCACCAGCTTGTAATTTTAGCAGCGATTCTAGCTATGGTTTCGCTGAATTTTTTTATATCAATCATCGAAGGATGGTAGTATATTCATTTTGTTAAAACGTTTGCAATAACCAGAAGGATCCTATATATTCTTGATCGGTGTCAAATTAAGGATCGATCTAGGTGCATCCGTCTGTTTTTCATCTGTCCGTCTGCTCGTTTATATGACGTCTGCGATAAGAATTTTCTCAAAATATCAGTTTCAAATGTCTTGAGCGCATTAGAAGTTTTTGCACATACGTTGATATAGAAAATGGGCTAAATCGATCAAAGGACATTTAGTAACAAATTACCAACGCCTCCTTTTCCAAAAGCAAAGAAATTTTTATTTTCCTCATATTACTTATAAATTGCAAGAGATAAATTGACACAGCGTTCAACGTACGATTTATGAATAACCTTACGGTCAAAGTGGGAGAAAGTCATCACAGCTGCTTAATATTACAAAAAGGAGTGGAATAAGATTTTTAGGCACATCTGAGAATTGTTTGTCGCTTGTGTAAACTACTTTTGTAGCATTTGAAGCGAATGATGGATATGTCTGAAACAAGGGCCCGAATTTTTTTCACCAATATAATTAATATTCTAAGTAAATTTTTGTTTTTAAAATGCTCAGTAGACAGTCAGGTGGTTTCATAATCTTTCGATTTCAAATAAAACTGTCACGAGTTGTCTTGGAGGGTCATTATGTAGCGTTTTTGCTGTCACTTTCTAGATACTGTGACTTTACAACTGATACTATAGCCTCATGTACGTTTTTACGTCAAATTGGCAACACAAAAATTGATGTTATTTTGAACAAATTTGCATTGAGTATAAAGTAATAAATTATACCAAACAATCCCTTTTAAAGTTGGATTTTTAAGAAAAAACAGCTCTGAAAGGGAAACATACACAAACTTAAATATATCGTTCAACCCTTGAAATTAAAATTTGTGCATTTTGTTATGCATAATATATTTATATATATATATATATATAAGAAATAAAATATATGCATATATAAAAATAAGAAAATTGTTTAAGAAATTAGAAATTTCCAAGTTAAAATTTCTTAAAATTATATTCTTATTTAATTTTGCAAACTTATTGTTTTTGCCATATGTAGTTTGTGTATAGAAAATAAATAAACGTCAATTTATCTCTCGTTTCTTACCGCTCTCTCATTTATTCATTCCCAATAATAGAAAATTTAGACGTAATATTGAAAATTACATGAAGTTAAGGGAACTCATACTCACCCTCCAACTTACAAAAGGTTAGTCTCACCTTTCAAAAATGAAACCAGTTACATAATGATCCTCAAGAAGACTGTTGTGTGGAGAGTTTACTGCTTACATAATTACCCTGCAGTATTTACAAGAGCGCAAAATATGATATACAGAAGCACAACAATCTGCTTTGCTTTGATGTCTAGTTTATATTCGGTCTTGTTCTTATGTTTAAAGTAGAGTTACATAAAAGGTAATAATATTTAATTTTTTTATGCCCACCACCGAAGGTAAATATTCACTTTGCCAGTTTATTTGTAATGCCTACAAGGAAACTTCAGAGACTCCAAAAAGTATATACATTCTTGATCAGTACCAAATTTAGAATCGATTTAAGCATGTGTAATATCTGTGGCAAACACTCTCCTGTCCGCAAAAATGAAGATATTGGATCTAAAATTAGCAGAAACATTGGAAGTTCTTGCACGCAGGTTGGTATTGAAAATGGATCAAACTGGTTGAAGGAAACGCCCATAGTCCTCTGTAAACTGAGAACTTCTCTGTTTTCGAGAGAAAAAACATTGGGTTTTTTGCTCATTACTCACAAACCATAGTAGATCGATCTACAAAATTTTCCACAAATATTGCGCTAGCTATCTTGTAGTCTCTGTGCAAAAATAGTAAGGATAGACTACGCTCGATATAATAGAATATTGAAATTTAATTGTTTTGGGAAAACGATTCTAACATTAAGAAAAATGCTTAAGAAGCCCCATAAAGTGTATATGTTCTTTATCAGTATGAAATTCGGAATACACCTGAACATATCAGTCCGTCCGTCTGTCTTTCTGTTTGTCTGCTTATATGTGTAATGCCTTTGTTAACATTCTTCTGGTTGCAAGAATGAAGTCATCGACTTAAAGTTTCGTAGAAATATTTCTTTCTTCAAATTTGGCAGTAACGTTGGAGGTTCTTTCACATATGTTGCTATTATGAATGGGCTAAATCGATCACAGGCCACTGCTTTCCGGCTGTTTTGCTCAGATATTCCATAAAAATACAAAAGAATCTGCCACGTCCACCTACTAAAATTTAGTTTTTTTGCCTTCTTTTAAGATAAAAGTGGTGGATATAAGAGGTTCGGCGCAACCGAATATAATTTTCTTACTTATTTTCTATTAAAATCTGACGTATTCTCAATTTAGGTGTTATTCCAGGCTTGCCCTTTGACCAATTTGGCATATTCTCAATAATAAACTGCATGCAAGGAATTCAAATGTTTCTGCCAAATTTGAAGCTTGTATCTTCATTTTTGCAGTCAAGAAAACGTTTACCGCAGACATTACACAGACCGACAGCTGAACATGCTGAAATCGATTCTAAATTTTTTACTGATCAAGAATATATACACTTTGTGGGGTTTCTGAAGTTTCTTTCTGAGTGTTGTGGACAAGATGACAACAGTAATGTACCAGAATGCTTCGGAAAATATGTATTTTTGATGAGAAATGCCACGACATTTTTTATGTGGGCCAACGTATTCAAAGTAATTAAATCGTTTATTGACTGAGTTTCGTTATATGAGCTATGTATACAATGTCCAGTGATGTAATGCGGGAACCTTCGCTAGTATTTATCGTTTTGTATAAGACGCGCCACTAACTCTCACATATGATGCGATGTTTTTCTTTCGTATTTATGACACCTGTATAAGTAATAAAGTGATTGGAAAACAAAGAAAAGCTGATATTTCAAAAGAAAGCATTATAAGGATTTCAGTGAATGCGTCTCGTACTGTGTGGAACATGGGAACGTGTACATATTTTGACATAATAGTCGCAAAAATATAAAACGAAGTACGGAAAGAATAGAATGATAATCATTGGAACAACCTCTCAACGGAATACAAAGTAACAGTAATAAAAAAAGCAATGCAATTTTGTATAATGTACCGCCAACGAGCATTATTCACATCCATATCGTCTTCATCATCACCGTCGTCAGATGTGGAAAGCCATACAAAGAAAATTAAGATAAAAGAAATTTTCTTTTCATAAAAGTTTTATGCAAAGCTCTTCTGACGTTGTAGTCATATATAAGCTTGGCGCTGCGTATGTATGCGCTAGTAGGGCACCATATGCTGAAACGTATGCGGACGCATTTACGTAACTGTGCATTACTATTTGTAAATGTATAGAGCAAAAGAACACGTGGGCGTCGAAATTTCTATTTTAAATTTGTTTCACATGATAAATTGCTAAAATAAACTTCTCCATATAAATTAATGCATGCACACACACGTACAAAAAATGAAAAAAAATTTAGAATAGAACTCTTTTTCAGGCACTTGTAAACAATTTCTCTCACACAGCCTGCATAGTTGAGAGAATGCTTTTTAAAATACTTTTCTTTATGATATCGGTGTATACAGTGGTTTTACGCGTATGTAACTTTAGGCGAGCAACTGCTATGTGTTAAAAAATTTCATGGTCTAGCAAGTTAATTCATTTCAACTTTTTAATATTTCGCGACTTTTAAAATTATTTTGTTCTTATATTTATGTCCCTTCCTTTTTCCGTGTTTCCGTCTTTCCGTCTTTTTTTGTATATAGGTGCGAACAAAACCATAAATAATTCAAATTTTCACTTATGTTAACGCCTTTGTTGCTAAAATTAAAGCCCTCACTTTCATTCATCGGTACAAGTGAGGTATATATCTGCTTTTTTCTGGCATTTTTTTACGTCTTATAAGCTAAAGTACTTCAAAATAGCAGTGAACGCGCGTAGCTGTTTTCATAGAAATTATTTCACAAACTCAGTATATAACTGGCACGAATTAAGTCCACCGTGTGTAGCCTATCTTGCTTTCTTTGCTAGAAGGTGAGCTGTCTTCAGACTAGTTTGTGTCTTTGCTAAGTTATGTGTTACAATTATACGGCAAACAGACAAGACAATTATAAAGATTGGATAAAAGTACGAAAAGTATAAATTAAAAACAAAAATATTTGTTATGTTTGAAAAGGGGCAAAAGAAATGTATTATTATTACGATATTATCACTATTTATCGTGCAGTGTGTGTATATAGAAATATAAAAAAATATCAGAAAAATGTTATAAGCAACATTCTAACACCAATAACTCTATCAAAATTAATAAACCAACTCTATGGCGCAAGATTTAAATTTGAATTTTAAAACCTCATTTTTCGATTATAAATCAATTCAAAAAGATTGCATCATATAATGCTGGTAAAACATTTGAGAGCTAAAAACGATCCGTTTCACCTCGTAGATTCACTCTTCAAGAAAAATTTTAAGACGTTACTTTGAGATGTTAAGAAGCATTTAGAGCCTCAGGAAAATCAGAAACACTCTTCTTTTCTTTGGAACTTGAGTAACAAACGTGTAATGTTTCTAAAAAACGTTCTTTTAATTATCAATTAGAATATAGATTTTTCAATATTATATATTTTGACTCATAGACCATATCAGAAGTGTGGAGGAAACAATTACATGATTCCAATAAATCAATCATCAATTTTAAGACTTGTAGAACACATTTGCGAAATAATTGCACATGTGTAATGTGAGGAAATTCACTTTCCAGCGACTGATGAAGAATGAACATTAAGAAAGACAGGATACGGTTTTATTAGGTAAAGATATATATGTTTGTTTGTATTCTTTTGTATATTTATAAATTTTTCAAACATTTAATATAAAGGGTACAATTGCAACAATTGACGATGCGCACTTTGCGATTGTATCGCCAAAAACGAATGATCTCAAGGCATCTGCCGAAGTGTGTATGAATACAAAGGGATACTACGGTTTAAATGCTGAAGCGGTACGGTTTTACATCATCAATTTTGCTCTTACAAGTCTTTCATTTCAGTTGGCCTTTCCGATGATTTAACATTTGAAAATAAAATTTGAATCATTTTAAATAAACACTTTTCAATTTAGTTAGTTACACTTAATCCTTTCAATTTCTGCGTGCTTTTGGCAGGCGTAGCCATATTGCTTAAAGTTGCAACTAATTCCTCTTATATGTTTTTCATTTGCAGTGGGTTTGTTGGACTTACCTTAGTAGTTTTTAAACTTGGCTGTTTTCCAACAAACGCCACGTGATTGGGGGCATCTTTGGCAATTTTTTACGATTTACACACATGCAAAATAATCTATTAATTTCTTATATTAACTTAGCTTAAATTTGCTTCATTTTTTTCGCCGCTTCAGTTTTTCTTTTGATACTTCAATTTACGATTTTCATAAAGTAATAACCCTGTTTTAACCCAAAATTGGGATTGGGAAGTTTTGTTATCTGAGGATCATCATGTAACGTTGTTGCTATCAGTGGGGTCATAATGTAACTGTTAGATAATCTTTTTCTATGTTAAAATGCAACTTTGTAAAAGATTGTGTGGTAATTTTTCCGTTTTTGTATTTAATACTAATGCAAATTGCAAAGAGATATCTATTTTGGTGTCCTTTTTGGTCACCCTTTTTAATGTGCATCAGCACTGAGCATAAGAAAAGAAAAATTACCACCAAAATCTCTTACAAAGTTGTATTTTAACGTAGAAAGAGACTATCTAAAAGTTACATGATGACCCCCAGTTTTCAGTTGAGGTAACATATAAACTGATACTGTGGTATTATATAAGCATATATATATTATAATATATATATTATAGTATATAAGCAGTATTATGTAAGCAAATTTAGCTGGTGATTCTCACTTTTTGCACTCTCTTTTTACGTGAAATTCGGTGACACAAAAATTAGTTTCAGATCGAACAAATTTGCATTAGTATGGAGTATAAATTTTTACAAATTACCACTACAATCTCTTCCAAATTTGTATTTGTAAGAAAAAGCAACTGTGAAAGGGAAACTTACTCAAAGTTAAATATATCAATATTAACCGTTGCAATTAAAATTTGTGTATTTTGTTACGCAAAATATGTTTATATATAAGAAATAAAATATGCTTACACAGAAAAAATAAAAAAAATTTGTTTAAAAAATTAGAAATAAAACCCAGAAAGAAACTTCAGAAACACTTTTAGACCAGTATCAAATTCTGCGTCGAATTAGGCATGCCTGTCTGTTCGTCTATTCAATGTTGGGGATAAAAAAAAGAAAATGACGATATCGTCTTTAAATTTGGTATAAACATTGAAATATCTTTCACGCATGTCCGTACCTAAAAAGGGGGAAACCGATCTTGTAATATCTGTATCTATCTATACAAAAATGCAAATTAATATAATATACAATTGATTGTACACAACAAAAGATTCCCATACAGATTTCATTATCCATGGGAAGATCGCACCAAAGCAATGTGAACAGTTTAAGTTAAGCGCATTGCATCTAAACAAAATCAAGTGCGAGAGTTTTGTCATAGGTTTAAAATCATCGTTAGATTTTGATGTTCACATCAAGTACTTGAACAAAATTGACATAATTGGCACCTCCATAACATTGCAAAATCTTACAAAGAATGTCTACGCCTGGGGGTAATCGTGTAACGTTTTTCGTCTTTCCAAGCAATAAAAGATACAGTGGCGTCATGTAAGCAAATTTAGCTGGAAATAGTCTTTTTGTGCGCTCTTCTGTTACGTCAAATCCAGGGATTGTTAAGTAGGTGTCTTTTGAGACAAATTTACATTAATATTGAATATAAAACAATACAAATTATTACCGCTACCTCTTTCAAAGTTGCTTTTGTAATAAAAAATAGCTGTGAAAGAGAAACACATACGAACCTAAATACAATATTTAACCCTTGCAATTAAAATTTGTGCATTTTGTTATGCACATAAATATTTACATATAAAAGATAAAATATATTTATATATAAAAAATAAGAAATTTATTTAAGAAATTAGAAATTTTGTATTCTATTATTATTTCATTTCGCATGCTTTTTATTTTTTACCATACGTATTATTTATAGAAAACAACCGTCAAATAATCTCTTATTTTTTACGGCTCTCTCATTACTCTATTGGAAACTTAGAGATTCTGTTACATGATCACAATTAAATTTACTATCTTGCATCTCCCTTCACTGAATTTGAAAGCGTTGCTTATTGAATATTCTAGAATATTGTCAGGTACAAAGTCAAAAATCTATTCCAAAGTATCCGTACTGGTTTTGTGGTGGCATATACTTTGCTTACGAATGTTTGTACAGAAAGCACAAATGTAAGCAAAGTAGTGCAGTTGGCAACAAAGAAGGCTATTACAATGCAGTCGAGAAAACAAAAAAAGTGGGAGAAATCAAAAAAGATACAACGAGTACGACAAAAACAACACCGCGAAAATATAGAAACATAGAATAATCAAAAGCTCGAGCTACAGCTGGATATCAGTCTTATTTGATATTTGATATTTATTTTGAATTAAGCTACGCTCACTTAAGTTCCCTAACCTCACCTCTCATTTAGGCCAGAATCCATGAAGTAAAGTGAGCGTATAAAAAGTACTTGCGTGACAGCTTTGAAAGACATTGGACATCTTCCTATCATTGTTCTCATTCTTGTTTTATCTATTGTTGTAGGGTGTCAGCTATTATGGAATTTTTCTTTTAAGATACTTGTTCGAATATAATTTTCGTATTTGTTTATTACTTATCTCGGGATCTTTTGTTTAGTTGAAAGGTTAATAGAGAAACAGGTCAAGGAAAGACTGTATACATATCAGATTTTTATCGATAGGCTTTTTATTTTTATCTGAAATTTTTTTAAACAGTAATTGATTTTTTTTTTGCTTAAATTATTTAAATATATACACTTTTACATGAGCATGTACTAAAACTGCTTCCGAAATGCGGTTCTGAAAGAGTATCTGAATTCTCAATAGTATAGATGGTTTTCAGGCAAAGTACTGGAAAATTTAATTAAAACAAAAACATGCGCCCGAAATATTTAATAAAACGAAAAGAGTACAGCAGTGAATACATACATTTTCACATAGGCAACGAAGCAGTTAACCATTCGTGCATCTATTCAAGCAGTCAGCAGCCAGTCAGCCTTTGATTGCTTGACTTTTTATGAGTTTTGTAAACAAATCCGCACACAATTCGCACAATATGTTGAGATGACGTAAGTGAATGCGATGCCAAAGGAAACGCAATTTATGAAAGAAGCACTTTGGGACTACACTCGTGAATATACGTAAAAATGTAAATTTTTGTTAGATTCTTCAGGTGAAAAGTCCCGCAAAGCGTGAAAGAGTGCTTTGTTGTTGCCACTATGACTTTTGTTATTTTTTGTTGTTGTTTTTTTCACTTTATATTAGGGTTTTTACGTTAGGAAGTCTTACAAAATTTTGTGTTTATTTCAAAGAGGACAGAAGAGAATAATTTTTTTAGGCGACTTTGAAGCATTTTTTTTGTTTGGATGAAATAAAGGTCAATGCCAGTGGGTTTTCCCAGTATTAGGTCTGAATAGTCAGCCGGTAATCCTAGCTGATAGCACAATAATAACGGTAGTGTCCTGAAGTAAAATTGGAATTGTATTGAATTGGGTTGAGTTGAATGATAGTGATGTAGCTGTGTGTTGTTGCTGATGACGGCGTTGGCCATGGTTGGACGATAACTAACTCTATTTATTCGTTTATTATATCATTTCATTAGCTTGTCGTTATTCTTGACTGACTGTTAAGTGAATAGGCAATGTGTATACAAGTGCACTCAGAAAGTATCAATATAAGAAGTACGATTTATGGCCATCAAACAACACCTAGTACACCAATACATGTACACAAATATAAATGCAAAAAAAAAAGAAATGTACATGGGTAAATCATATCTACATATGAAAGTATAAATAATCGTTTCCATGTTTTACGATAGTTCAGCTAAGATGGATGAATGTCTAAACGGATAACGTGCTGATGATGTTCAGGATGAAATTTTACTTAACATGAATACGTTGAGTGTTGTTCGCTTTAAACGAGTTCTTATTGCGTCTTTTTTTTAAAGCTGCATTCAGTGCCATTGCGTGAAATCAGCCTACTGCTGCCTTTAACAAGTGGTAATGAAATATGTTTTGAAAAGAGTTGAATAGAGTTTCGTATACATGGTTGTATATTGAAAGCCTTGGGCCTTCATGCTTACTTGTTTATATATATACATCTATATGTATATATAGATAGATAGATAGATAGATTTTATATATATACATCTATATGTATATATATATATATACAA
The DNA here is from genome assembly GCA_000671755.1 of Glossina brevipalpis. Lineage (NCBI taxonomy): Eukaryota > Metazoa > Arthropoda > Insecta > Diptera > Glossinidae > Glossina > Glossina brevipalpis. The sequence goes on along the minus strand of KK351258.1, from coordinate 187,289 downwards.
GCTTTTTACATGCAATATTAAAAAATATCCTTTTAATAAATGCAAATGCATGTATACATACATACATAGATACAAATATACGTATATATATATGTATAATAATAATAAAAGGAAATTTTTTTAGTATTTCATGTAAAAAGCTTGTAATTTTGTTGAGTTTCGCGCCTTTGTTGCAATCATTATATGCAGAAAGTCAACGCTCTCTTTGCATACAATTGAGAAAATTGTGAAAACAGGCTGAAACGAAACGTAATGAATATACAAAACCAACATTGAAATGGACAGACATTACGTCTATAGAAACACTAATAATAAAAAAGGAAACATATACAAAAGGGGGAGAATGAATTTCGAAGAGGTGTTCTTTATTTTATTTGACTTTACTTCATTTTATTAAAAGAAAGGCTTGATCTCGTTTTAGTTTTATTAACAAAAAAGGTAAGAAAGGAAAAAATTCGCAAATCTCTCGACATATGCTTTTATTTTGTTAGATTTTGTATTCTTCATTTCTTTCAAATAAAGTAATTGTAAGTATTGAAATGAACGGACCAACTTTGAGTACAGTTTGGCTTGTAAAATATGAGTTAACATGAGCGTGAAGTGAAGAAATTTACCCGAAATTTCATTGTAGAAGTGATGAAATAAGACAGTTTTTTATAAAAATATTCTATTCTCTGTTGGAAAAATATTTCACAAAAAATAAAAAAGTTTTCTTATTCTGATTAACAGAATACCAAACTGCTATATGTAATAGATCAGATTTGTATGTTCGATGATAAAGTGTCTTTACAAGACAAGAATAAATCTTTCACAAGACATAATTTAAAATAGTATTCGAATAAAAGAGGTAAGAAATTGGCCATATATTAGAAAAACGAAAAAAGTGATGATTTAGACGGCGAGTATCTCTTATGTTTTCATGCAACAATTTTCCACTTGTTTCGAATCAAATTTGAATTTGCTGTAAGTACTGCACATGTATTTGTGTTTTGCATATGAGGAGGATTGTTAGGATTTATTTCATATAACTTTGAATATGTATTTTCTAAAATACCACCATAACATCCTCCTAATCAGAATATAAAGTCAAAATCTTCTGAAATATTCATTTGAAAGATAATTTTGCAAATTTGAGAAAATTTGGGATACCCAACCTTCATATTTAATTTTATTTTATTTTGCATTCAGTTGTATTATGTATGTTATATATTACTCCACTTTATGTTGAAAGTTTCATTCGTTCTCTTCATTTTCTTTTAAAGTATAGTATGCATTCTATTACATAACGTAATTTTATTCTACCATTCACTACAAAGGTTGAAGTCAAATGAAATTAAATTTTCAATTTCGGAGATCACATCTTAAATTAATTCAAATCCATTTAACCCAGGTAACAAAGAACAATAATTAATAAAGTTTCCTTTACTTAGAGTTGAAATAGAAAAACATCACTTCCTCCCAATGTTTCTTGATTTCCACTCTGTAATTAAGTACAACAATTAATTTTCAGAAATTTTATGTAGGATTGAAATCTCAATTTATGGGATTTCTATGTATAAGGATTGAAAAAGTCATTATTCCAATATTGTTTAAAAGCATTCATCTCATAGATAGTTAAACCTAAAACTAAACTATTTGTGGTACAGAGTACATTAGGCTTGTGTGGATGTATGTAACGTCTCGACCGTTTTATGTCAGATGCATTTTTTACTATGCCGGTCGAACCACAATCATTTTATAAATCAACATAAGTTTGTCTGTCTATCTGTCCGTTTCTGGTCTGACCATCTCCTACCCGTTTGTCGCAATTTGTGTGATGTGTCGACGAAACTTGGTACATTGGCGTTTTGGCACAAAGACAATCGATGTTGAAAATGAATTGGATCGGATCAGTTTGGTGATCTTTCCTCGTATATCGCCTTATTTTTGAAAAGTATTGAAATTCAAAAATTTCAATTTTCTAAATTTTTGACAGAAATCGCCGAACATTACTATTTCGGCATACTAAATTAATTAAAACAACTAACAATATCATATCCGATGTCTTCGGCCGAATATAATTTTCTTACTTGTTCATGTATGCTTTTAGGAGTTACAAGGAAAATTGTACTTTCATCCTTTTTAGAATAATCAGTTAATCTATCAGTAAGGCATGGTAAGTTCGGCTCTATAACGAATAATGAGCCCGTATATAGGTAATTTTTTGATTGTACTTAGCTCTGTATATATTGGTACATTTAATATCGCATTTAAAAGATCCAAAGATTTTTGTATGTATATTTTTGGTCGTAATCTCACACAATACTGTGGAACTTTTCTTTTTTTGTCTTGATTTCCTCATTCCTTAGTTTGACTTCAAAAATTTGCAAATACAAAGCAGTTCTTATGTTTTGATAATCAGCCACCCTGCATTATGTCAACGAAGCGCGAGAAAGAAAATATTTTTATTTGTACTTAAGGTATCTCTTTAAAGGCAAAAAGGATTTTCAAAAGCATAAACTGTTTATACGCCTCTGAGAAGTTATAGTAAAGAGGTTAATTCATATTAGAATATGCCATGAAAACAGGCAATGTGTTTAAATGTCCAGCAGCAAAGCAAAAACCACAACACATTCGATTTTCCAAAAAAAATAAATAAATAAAGGGATTAAAAAAACCGCAATTACATTAAAAAAATTAAATCAGAATAAAATACTTTTTATATGAACTTTAGTTCATTATACTCAAAGTTTCAAATACAATATTTTTATGACATCTTCAGATACTTATTGCACATGAAAAAGATAGAGAAAATTTTATAATTCAAAACGAGTCTTTTATGAATTTTTACAAAACGTTTTAAGTGAGTTGTCGTTGTTTTCTCTGTTACGTTTCGTTTTAAAAGCTGGAATTTGACGACGGCGATGTAGTATAAATAAAGAAAAGAATCTGCAGGAGAACACATTTCTGGCAGTTAAGCGATCTCCTTCTTCCGCTTAATTAAAAAGAAAAAATATGGGATAACAATATATCCCAGTATTCATAAACGGTTTTGCACTTCTTTCAATCCTCTATGCCTGAATTCTTTTATTTCAATTGTTTTTTCAACAATGCTTTATATAAAATGTTAAGAGCGTAAAAAAACAAGTAATCGTCTTCATAAATGTTTTTTTAAATTTTCAAGACAATAAATGTTTTGTTTGAAATTTTCTATATATACTTTATTTATTGTTGTTGTTGTTAATAGGTATTATATTTGAAAGCATTTTAAGATATGTTAAAAATTATATATATATATATTATATGTACTTACAATTGTGTGTCATTGCCTGTTTTTTTATATTTTTGCTTTCGGAATCGCTTCAATATCACATTCAAATATTGAGTTATTTTCGTGTCTGCTGATTTTGAAAGAGTAGTTTTAGCCCAAAAATGACGCCTTTTTGGTTTCCTCCTGTGGTATATTATTCATAACAATAAACCTAACAAAATATCCAATTTTAACAATTATATATATATACTTCAGTTCAAACAATTCAGAAACGGATTAATGTCTGTTCGCGCGTTTTACTTGCTCGAAATCTTTTTTCTTCACATATTAGTAAATTTGCCTGGTAGGGAATAATGAATATGCTCCACGTTAGATGAATACGTAAATAAAATAAATGAATTGACAATTAATCGGCCAAGATTGTTTTTCGGTATAGTTTTCAAATGATCTGAGCAAGTTTATTTGCCAAACTTTACGCCGATATGTGTTATCGTTGGACAATCTTAATAGCAATGTTTTGATTTAAAACTTTTTTCGCTTTATTTGTATTCTGAGCATCAATGGGTGTGTGGTAAACTACTAGAATTACTAGAAAAATTAAAACGAAGTGAATTGTGCAATAGAGTCGTGGAATGCATGGGACTTTGTATCAGTGAGAAAAAATAAAATTGATAAACAAAGTTAACACTTAAAAAAAAATAAAACGTGTTTTTTACTGGAAAACTAGGTTCGTAAATCAACGGATCGAACATTTTTGGTGTTCAAATCCGGGAACTTTCGATGAAATTCAGTTTCTGACTTTGATTAAGTCAGTTTCATCTGCATTGGTAGCTTAAGGTTCTTAGAATGCCATTGCATGTCTGCATGTCTGTCAAAACAGCAATCATGATAGAAAAAAAATTTTACATCTAAAGGAATCGCGAAAAAGGTAACAAAACGATATGAATTCTCAAAAAGAACTTTCAACTATAAAAGGAGCGATATCGCATCGCAAGAATTGCTAAGCGAAGTTACGGATCACAAGAGTGGCGGCTCAAAAAAGTATGTACGAAAATTTGGAGAAACGATTGCTCCAAGAACAAGAGTAAAAGGTAATCAATATAAGCCACATACGTACACTTATTAGTATAAATGGAGTGCCGGTCAGATATTTTAGAAGCCTATTTTAAGAAATGTATGAGTGTGCAATCTGCCGTAGATCAAATGAACGCGGAAACAAAATGATGCGTCTGTGTTAAAAAAAACACAGAAATCAAAGTTCTCTTGGTAAACAAACCTACGGCAGCTTATGCAAGAACGTTGACTACGTCAGTACCGATAATAACAGTTCCCTTAAATATATATATTCAAAGAGAAATATTCTGAGTTCCAATTATTTTTTGACTGTTTAATACATTAATTCATCAAGATAGTTCTTTGAATAGTACCACAGCGTTGGTATCAGCAGCAAACTTTGATATCATAAATGTAAATTATCCTAAGGTTAAAGAAAACGTTTGATAAAAACGCATTGATAACATTGATTAGTATGAAGAGGTCCGATAAATCATCAGCGGAACATGTATGCAATCTTGTGAATTGTGCAAATGCTCATTTGTGGATGCTATGTTATTATTAGGAGAACGTAAAGATACAGTGCATGCGACGATCATCCACTTAGTAATGAAAAACGTACATGAAGAATAGAAAAAAATTGAAAGAGGCTACGGATTACAGCAAACTTTTGGATCTGAATCAAAATCGAATGTTCCAGTACTAACCAAAAGGATATAAATCAGTTATTAGTAATATTATATAAAGTATTTTTACCAATGTAAAATTTGACGTACTCAGTCACTTAAGATATTTTTTATTTTGTCTTTTTAGAACAGATTTTGTTTGGTATACCTTCATGTACAGTCACATAAAAGTAGCTCGAGGGGAATATGTTTTCCACCAATCAGTCCACCCAAATAGAAGCTTATTTTAAATGAAATCTTTTTATATAATTTATTCAGTACAATTTTTGTTTCTCTCTTTATACTTTATCGTTTTTTTACAAATTGCCACTTGCCTCTCTCTTATGGTGTATATTAAGTTGGTGCGAATATATGCGAATTTCAATGAACGTACCTTTGATTGTATCGATCGATTCAGAACCATTTTCTTAATAGATTGAAGCTAGTCTGGCTGTATGTTTAATTAATGTGTTATTGTAGTGAGTTCAAAGTTCGCAATTTCGGAGATATTTTGACGATATTTGTTGCACTGACTTCTTTTGGCTCAAGAATAAACATTGTCGAAAATGGTTTAAATTGGATTACTTTTGCGAACACTTCCTATATATCTCCTTAATTTAAAAAAAGTTATCTTATGAAAATTGTTCATTGTAGCGGCCGTTTATTCAAAAGTTTTTTTGCACATTGTGTTGTCATCGTAGTTAAAAGTGCATGCAAAATTTCGACATTGTCGGACATTCGGAAGTAGGCGAAGTTTCAATTTGAACAAGTAAGAAAGTTAGATACATTCGTCTGTGCTGAATCTTTTACACTCACCACCTTATCTTAAAAAAAGGGGGAAAAATTAAATTTTAATAGGTGGGCGTGGCAGTTTTTTTCTATTTTTATAGAATACCCTGGAATACCCTGGAAAGCAGCCAGAGCAAAACAGCCAAAAAACAGACAGCTTACAGCTGTAGGCGTGCCTTGTGATCGATTTTCATACTGATCAAGAATGGATACGTTTCATGTGGTTTCGGAAGCATTTTTCTTAATGTTACACGAGTTTTCGCAAAAATGCTATACTTTCATTTTGTATTAGATAATAAGCTTAGTAATTTTAATAAAGTTATATATTAAATTGATGTTATGTTCGGCAACTGATTTCAGGATGTCTATGGACTTAGTTGATCCAAATATGATTCTTCTAATAAGAGTAAGATTTACGCAGTCGCAAAGAAAGTGTTTTATTGTAAGAATTTGACCACAACTGCAGATAGAGACAGAAGTTCTTGGTGTGTTGCAATGGTATGCCCAAGGCGAATCCTAGCAAATGTTCTAATCTTGACTTTGCCAATATTAGTTGGGTATATTGGAGGATCAAGGTCCGAATTAACAAAAGAATAGTGTTGATGATAATGTTGTTTATTAGCCTCCATTATTTTTTCTTTCTCTTTTTTCCAATGTATTTTTGAAGATCGAACTTTTCCATGATATCGTCCATAATTAGAGGTGTGGAAGCAGTAGACTTCGCTGCTTGATCAGCTTGCTCTCCTGATAAACCAATATGACTAGGAACCCAAAGTATTGTAATCTTATCTCCAGATGTTGCTTTGGTATTTTTTAATAGGTTAATGGTCCATTTATAAATTGAGGGATTTTGGATAGCTCTTAATACGAATAGGCTATCGGTGACAATAATACTTTTGAGTTTATTATTATTGGCAAAGTTCACAGCTTGAAGAATACGTCTGGCTTCTGTTGTGTATATTGAGGCACCTTCGTGAAGTATGCGATTTAGTAGAATTTGCACTGAAACGACTTCCACGGCAAAAGCAGGTGGAAAATCGACGGATTTAGAACCGTCACTGTAAAGGAGATGCCAAACGTCATTTTCTAGTATTTGCATTTTCTCTTCAACTAGGTTCCTGAAGATGTGGTTTGGGATGAGCTCTTTTTTGTACCTAGACAGAGACATATCACAAGAGTACCCTTTCAAAACCCATGGAGTTTGGATTTGAATCAAAATATAGACAAATTTTTACAGGAATTTTCAATTCGTTTGCAATATATAAACAGTACTCAATCGCAGATGCTGATCTTTTCGTTTTGTTAGCAGCAATAGATTTTTTAACGTCTTCGCCAAGAACGGATTTGTTGGAATTGAGAAGTTTGGGGATGAGCTTAGTTTTTAACTCATAAAGCCTATTTTCCAACTCTGGAAGACCGGTTTCAGCTGTAATACTTTTGATGGGCGTCGTCCGAAAAGCATAGGTACTGGCTCTAATTGCTTGATGATAGATCGGCTTTAGGAGGTTTAAATTAGATTTACAATTATTGCCATAAATTACCAGACCGTAGTCGAACTTGCTAAGAACAAGCATTTTGTTAATGTACGCAATGATATAGACATGCACATGACTTTTCCATGCAATGTATTGTATAGAGTTCATCCTTTTTAAAATTGAATTCTTTAACTGGAGACAATGAGGTTTCCAACGGTAATTGTTAGAGAATGTGATACCAAGAATCTTGAGAATATGTACATTCTGTGTAAGTAAGTTATTCACATAAATAAGTTGGCTTCCCCCATCACATAGATGCTTTTTTTAAATGTGGATCTTCTTTGAGTTTTGAATGGAAATTTTCGCGCCTGAAGAGTTGGCCCAGGTTGAAATATCCTTCATGGTAGACTCGAGAATGTCAACTGTTCTTGTGTTGTCGTTTTCTTTTGTTAATATGTACAAATCGTCAGCGTAAAGACAATGATCTATTTTGGGGATTCGGCTTAAAATCTTACTTAATTCATTAAAGGCAATCTGGAAAAGTGTGACGCAAAGAGGAGATCCTTGTGGAATCCCATTCGCTAGCGGGAAATATTCAGATAGATTATTTTTAACTCGGACTTTTTTTAAATCGCCTATGTGACATGAAAGATTTGATGTAATTGAAAAATTTGGGTCCAAGCTTCTACGATTTCATGGCAGATAGAATAACATGAAAGCCCCTCTCTGTCAAAAGCTTTTTCAAAATCGACATGATTTCGCTCCGAGATTGCTTTGGATATATACTGATCGACCTGTAGAAGACCACGCTTAAAGCCAACTTGTTGTTTTATAATCAAATTCTTGGATTCAAGAAACCAAGATAATCTAAATACGATGATTTTATCCAATAGATTAGAACGGCAAGATACTAAGGAAATTGGACGATAGTCGGCTACTACGGAAACATTTTTTGTTTTTGGTACTGGAACAACTGCGGCAAGCTTCCACATGTTGGGAATATGACCAGTAATAAATATGATGTTATATAGGTCAAGTAATTTTCTTTTACTTGGGCTAGAAAGCGTAGTGATCATTTGGTATGAGAGGCGATCCAGGCCGGGTGTCCTCCCTTTAGATTTTCAAGTTCTAAGATTGATGTAGGGTTCTTCAGAAAAATAGCACATCTATCAATATGATCAGCGTTTGGTATAGAAATTGGATTTGTTTTATTTCCGATGAATTCATTGGAGAAGTTATCATCAGAGGAATAATCGTTCTAAATGTTTCCAAAATGGATTTAGTCATAATGGATGTGTCATAGTTGCAGTTCTGGTTAAAAAGTCTTGTATTAAGCAACGACTCGGTATGTTTTGAGTAATTAACCCAATTCGCTTTGTCCTGGAGAAATTTAACTGGTTTTGCCGGACTAACAGAGGAGTTGGAAAGGGGAGAGTTATTACTATTGGGAAATGTTATGTAGATCATCAAAAGTTGACCAGGAAATTGAAGGAAGAAGTGATGAAGAGCAACATGTTAAATCATGTGCGAAAAAATGTGATGAGAGGAAAAGTGTGTTGGTCTTCCATCATTTAAAATGCAGAAGTTACTTGGAATGAGGGCATTTTCCAGAATAGTACCAAAACAGTTGTTTTTTGCTGCATGCGTCCAGTCACAGCATATCCTCTGCGAACGTTGTTGAGTTCGGGAGGAGTAGTGTCTGGCTCACTAATACTGCTGCGATCGGGATGTGGGTTTGATCTTCTTTCCCGATTTCCATGTTGGACTTCTAGCTGTATGTTGTTCGGTATCGACCCCAAGTCGTCGGCCAGTTCCATAAGTTCAGGCAGGTCTTTGAAATCACGGTGTATATAGCAGAGATAGCCCGGCTGCAAATTCCAACGTCTGTTCCTCAGTGAGGTTGGTGCCTCATTAATCCTTGTGGCGCCAGAACATATTCACGGAAGGTCTCCTTCGGTCGTTGTACGCGCCCGCGAATTTCACTTTGAAGGCACAAGAAATATCGAGAAGGTAAGAAAAATATCAGGAAATCTCGTTTGAACTCAGATTTCCCATCGCTTGTTATTGTTTCTAAACCAGGTCAGAGCTCGGTCTCGTAAGATTTCAACCATCGTCCCTGGCGATCGGTTGACGCTCACTCCATAGACTTCGGCTAGCTCTTCAACGCGTTCTATGAAGGCCAATGGCTCCTGATTCCCGGAAATATGCAGTCCCCACTTACGCAATGTTTCTATCGCCAGTCTCGCTCTTGCTTCTGGCACTGTGACGTACCACGATTCTCTCGTTGGAAAATTTATCTGGGTTTACGTGATGCAGTCCGCAGATAGTGTCGACACCGGGGATCTCGACCGTGAAATATCCTGCAAATCCATTAATTTTTCTATATCCTCGGACGATTCCTAGAAATTGGGTCCATCTACGACGCATTTCCTCTGCAGATACCGTGACATCCAGGTTGAATTTTTCCAAACATGCTAGCAGCTCGCCGTGTTTCAGGTAGTAGGCCTATGCAATTCTCAGGTTTTTGGACATTCCATTCGAACTTATTCACTCGGACGGATTTTTTTCTTTCTATATATATTCTTTCTGGAAAACAAGTCACTAGGTTTGTCCCTATATAACGCTTATTTATTGTAACAACCTCAAAGTTGCTTAAAGTAATAAGGTAGTAATCTCAATGTCCGACAAAAAGGATCTGTTTCATTTATGATCGATGTGATACGCGCGTACTCAAGCGATGTTTACTTACAAGAACGCGATAACCGAATTCGGTCAAAATTGGTCAAGATATAACGTAGTGTTTTGTAACGCTAGACCATAGATCAAAAGAAAAGAAACGATGTGTCCTAAAAAAGTAAATGAACCGATAATGCTGATTAGATTTTTTTAAATTCTAGAGTGTCTGCTATGGGTTTAATTTCGTCTCGTCCGATGCTAACATGTGTTTCCTATCTGCTCGGATCATATCACATCAACACAGGATTAAGAAAATTGTGTTGTTTTTTTTAACACCTCACTCTATCTTGACTTGATTACGCGTGACAATTGACGAGCCCCGTATACGGTTACTGGGAAAAAGGCAGGACACGACCGATAATCGAAATAACGCAAAAAATATTGCTGCTCGCGGGCTAATATCTATTTACCTATATAAGCTATATGCGAGAATAATTGCGAAAGAAAATATATATATATTACAAGCACAAGTACAAAAAAAAATGTACAGCAAGTTACTGAGAGTCGTAAACTTTATCTATTTATTCTATTATCTTAGTTTAATATTTTTTCTTTCTTTTTAAACACTAGGCTCTCGAAAAAAAAACTGTAACAAACGGACTCAGAAATCTTTCCACATTACCTGTCAGGCAATGGGACTGTTGCGTTCGGCTTGTTGCACTTCTAGGTATACGCACTCTTGGACGAGTTTTTCCTGTTTCGGAAAATCACTACTGGTAAATTTCGTTGTTGTTAATTTAACCTTGAGAAAAATTTTTATCTTCTCGTGGAGAAAGATTTTCTTGTTTTTTTTACACTCTTTTCCAGTTTAAATATCAATAATTCTTATTTCTTCGCCCGTTTTGCTCGTAAAAATCGCTATATTTTACCACTATTCTGTTTTCTTTTTTGTTCTTATATGACATTGCTCGTAACTAACGGTGTTCCTGTCAGATCACTTTATCTTGTCTTGATATTGGTGCGTAAGATTCCATCTGGTGGTTGTTTCTTGCGCAGTGAAAAAACAAACATGGAAATGTTTGTTTTGTAAACTTTTAATAATTTGAACTTGTATTACGACCATAATGATTTATTTTCTTTCTATTCTATTTTCTTTTTAAGTTTGTGGAAATTTCCGTATCATTGCTTAAATCTGTTATTACTTATATATTTTTTGATGGCATGATGTATTGCTGTGTTTTCTTTTATTTTTTTTTAGCAATCAAGTAGTTATTATATATTTCTTTCTTAGTTCGGAATTTTGTTTTTTTTTTCTATGGTGAATGTACACTTTCGCTTGTTTATATATTAGTTTGGGGAAAAAGAAATCCATCCAATCTTATATGAACTTCAGGACTTTATTTAACATTTCGAATTGGAAAATAATGGATTTCTTTTTCCCCAAGCTAATATTAGATTTCTTGTTGAATATATTTATTTTCTTCTTCTTTGTCCCGATGCTTTATATTTTTTTTTGTTTTTCTTATGTATACAAATTTCTCACTTTTATTTATTACGATTATTTTGTTTAGAAATTTTCACTTTACTTAAATTTTGTTAAAACTAGCACAACTAGCATTTTGATTTATTAGATAACTAACGATATTATTTGCACTACGCGGATACGCGGAGAATGTCTACCACAATGTTGCCTTGTTGCATATGTTGCAGGTTGCTAGCATAGTGTTTAGAATAGTATGTAGTATAGCGTATAGTACAGTATATAGTATAGTATATAGTCATTTAAGATTTTCCACAGACTTGAAAAAGTAGTTATTAAAACAACTCGTTTTATTCAGTCTGAATTTATTTTTAAGCTTTGGAAGTCATTGAGGTATAGCTTGTTACTTTTAAACGACCTAGAGTAGCGTTAAGAAATTTCCACAATTGAGAATCAAAAATAAAATTTAATATCAACAAAGCAAGCTTAGAATGCTTAATGGTATCACAAGACGATTCATTTATAAATTGAACACTACTTGAAAGCAATCTTCAGCAAGAATGAAAGCGTACGTCGCAGTAAGTCGAATGAAATTATTGAAAGCCCTACAAATAGCAGAAATGGACGGTACCAAGCTATCTCGGAAGAAACCTTGCGACAATGAAGGATTAAGTGAACTAAAATCTTGAACAAAAGTAATTAATAAAGAAATTTTATCGTAGCAAAAGTATTTGTCATTTATTTTATTTATTTACTTTACACATCAAGGAAGATGCAAATACAAAATATACAATAGCAGCAAGTTTTAATACCATGTTGAAATCATGTCAACAATTTGATGTGGACACCAATGCATGTAATCTAGGCAGTCCTCCGTCCTATCCACACGATGATCAGTTATTGCTTCCGTTTGAGTTTTCGATTTGCTGCCGCGGCATTCAGCCTGGTAGAGGTCTTGCCGCGTAAGACTTGGCAGTGAAAAAGGTAAATTTTCTGGTGTTGACGTTGTTGGCCTATATAATTATGAGAAATTAGAAAAGAAGAAGGGCGCACAGAATGATTCGCAAATGAGTAATTATCTCGAATTAGGCGTATAATAGTATACCCACAAACGCACACCCACGTAAAAACACATTTATATATATATCAGACATGCACATTAGCCTATGGATATTTCATTTATATTGAGCTACACTTTCTATTTGTGAATGTGTATTTGTGCGCCGGCTTATCTCCGTAATTACATACATGAATAATATTTTGAAAATATTTCCCAAAACTCCGTTGTTCTCATCCAAACTGGAGGCAGCTATTTCACAAATAGTTTTTAATAGGCATGCCGTACCATTCATGCGAAGGTAATTCAAATAACTAATGAATGCTTGATAGAATGAGTGCCGTCCATAACAGAGCGGCCGACGAGCTGTGCGTTTACTTTTTACCATTTGTCGACCGTCAATGGCGGTTACATTATTACCAATGCCCAGGGATTCTTCATTTAAATTCCACTTTATGGTTAGCAGGAAGGAAATAATGGGTTGTGAAATTTTACTAAGTGCAAGTACACATCTATAAGTGACAACACTCTTTACTTACCCTGTCAATCCATTCGTTGTACGAATCATTTGATGGCAAACCATAATTAGCTTCAAAGTTAAATGCCATATAAACATTGCGATTCGGCAAGTCTAAGGGCATAGCCACTGCGGCTAAATACTTAAAAGAAGGCGATGAGACACGGTCAATATTATTTCTCGGATTAATAAATTTTGAGAAATTTAAAATTCTTACACCAAATGATCCGTGTTTGGTAAAAAATACACTGCCCTTAGTTGATTTCAGCAACATTGTTATTACAACGGTATATAACCATTGTCTTGAAGATACAGCGGATAGTTGTCTGAAGAAGCACATAATTATATTCTTTGAAGTCTAGATTGTAACTGTTGTACAGCAGCTATGAGAAACTCTCTCTCTACGCTATGAAAATATTCTTTGAGTTAAAGACTAAAAGAGTTTAGCTTATCTTGTAGCGAATTTTAGATATCACTCATTTATTTGCTTAACAAAGAATATCCAATAATGAAGAGAAATGTTTGTGAAATGAACTTGAAAATACGAGCACATGCGGAACGGATTATGGTCCCTTTGGTCGATGAAGCACTTGCTTCAAAAGCAGTTCCTGAACTTGAACGGAGGATGCACGTGAAAAATATGCAAATCCCACATATATATGAAATATAAGCATGCACAACCTTTAATTTTTCTGTCCTTTTCCTTTGTTAGTATAGGAGCTGTGGTAACCGAGAATCTTTTGTATTACCTTATAGTATTACAAACGGCTTTATAAATTAAGTAGACCGCTTTCAATATAAGTATAAACAACTAAAGAGTTCAACAGGGTGTGAAAACATATTTTTCTCAAGTAGAAAATACATTTCCAGAGACAAGTTAATTGTTTCTTTTTTACAACACCTTCTCATATTAAGGCATGAAATAATTACAATGAAAAATATTTTCATCAAAAATTTTCACGACAAATTCTTCCACTGCTGAGCAATCCTGATTGTAGTTGTTCATTTGAAGTTTTGAAGGTGTAAATAAATAAACATCGAAATTTTAGGCCTTACAGTTCAGGTAATGATCTTAGTTAAACGGAGAAAAGAGCTATGATTTAATCAATTCGTGTATTCTAGTAGCGGTAACTATAAACGATATCTTACCATTAGTTTTTGATAAATGTCATCGCCTAGAACTAGAGTAGTTAAATCAGTCATCCATTTATAATAATAAAAAAAAATAAATTAAAATAAATCTCTAATTCTAATAAAGACGTCTAATGTTCGTTTGTTTCTTGGGAATATTTCTATTCGCAACAACGTGACTTAAGAAAAATTTCTGATAGAACTTGCAAACTAGATCTTCAGTATAAGTTGTTGAGCTTTAACTGCTTCATAAATAACTGCAACACCCGGTATTTCGTCAAAAATTAGCAAGTCAGATCACTTTTTTCTCAATTTCGAATAGACGAACGATTTATGTTAGCCTACTTTAAAGTGTTAATTAAAGCAACCTGTTCTAAGAGATATTGTTTTAAGATATAAAATAAACGATAAAACTCCAGGAAAATGGAGCATGTCAAATTCTAATTTTTAAGAAAACGGAAAATGGATACGTTGACGTGGTAACTAATATCTGCTCGTAACTGATTATGATGTTCTAATTTGTCGTGGGTTACTTTCAATACCAGCCTTAGAGTCTGCGTCAGTTTGAGTGAGTGGCTCTGCAATTCAGTCATTTTGTGGAAATATGTGAAATTTTACTTTACCTTGAGTTTAAGAAATGTTGTTTCGTAAAATTGTGAACAGTCTTGTATTTTTAATAAGCTTTTATCGTTTAACAGTGAAAGCTAAACTACCTATAATATTCCCACCAACTTCACCAACACGTACGCAGGTAAGTTAATATTTTGTTTCGAGACGTTTGCGAACTATTTGTTCTTTAAATAAGTAATTCAGTTGGTGTTTATGGACTTATTACAGTGGCTAGCGGGTATTGGCATACCATTGGAGGATTTAGATTATGAAGCTTTAACTACAGGTTATGTCCTGAAAGCTGAGTATTTTTTACCTTACAGCGTGAACCAACTCAAACATCAAATTCCTCTACCCATAACAGTGCGTGAACTTTATAATCAAACGACGAGATACAAACGTTTTTTGGCCATCGTCAATGAATGGAAATTAAACTCAACTGTGACATCTCAAAGAGGTAACCAAAACTCTCGAAGCAGTTACCGTTGGGCTATGTACAAAGGTTTAGAAATTTTAACTCAGCGGTGAGCTCAGTTGTATACGCATTGAAAAAATGTAAACAAAAAATTCTATTGTTTGAAGTTTGGGTTTAGGAGGTCGTGACTGTGTGATGAAAAGTATCTGTGAAGTGGCCGAGGCCCCTTTCCATTACTACAACGGTTTATTTGCGGAGCTATTTTATATTTTGCTAACGTAAGTTTTCATTTTTAAATCTCGTTGCGGACGCGATTTAATTTAAAAATTTTTAGACCTTCATCGTCGAGAGATAAGCTTTCTACTCACAAGGATAATGAATATTTTCGGGCCGAGTATTTGGGACGTTCTGGTGCTAGTTGTCATTTAGCATATAGTTCTTGTCCGAAATCGTTGCTGACTTGTATCACAAAAGTACAAGAATTGACCGACAATCTTATTAAATAGCTCGGTAAAAATCTTTAAAGAATTAATTTTTAAAAACATAAACATTTTTATTAAACACAGAACACAACAAATCCATTTTTTCCTCACAGTACCTTACAAATTTTTCTGACAGATATGTTATTAATAAATAAATATAAATACTACTGGAACGATGTTGTAAACGGAGGAAAATTCTTACGTTTATTTAAAAAGAAAGAAAAGGAATTTTTCTCATTCTTTTTTTACTCGTTGGAAAAGAATCATTTCAATTTTTCTTAACGTTATATACACAATTTTGATATGTCGAATAAATAAATTTCAATAAATTGATAGCTATTTTTTATTTTCCATTTTGGTTCTCTTTTACTGCGTATCGAATTTAAGTTTCTTAATAAGTTCGAGACGTTTCAAATAATGATTATCTAAACTCTCTACGATCATCAAAATATCTAATGGTCTATTCAAAATAAGGCATTAGTTTGATCATCATGGACTTTACTTAATTAATTAGATCTTTAATAATTTCTGAACGTAAAATTTTCAAAGTGAAATTTTCTGAAGCACTCCATACAGTAGGTGTTACACATTCAAGAGTTTACACTTCACAAATCTCTATGTGAGCCACTGCAGCTTTCTGTGCCCTAATATATAAAGAAATAACAATAAATAAATAAATAATGAATAAATCAAATCAATATCAATATCGATATTAAAAAGAGAAGAGCTGAACAGATGAAAAAGGCTGATGTCCTCTATAACACTCATAATATTGTTTATTTATCTTTAAAATTGTAATCGGAACACAAAATTTTATGGTTGTTGTTTAATGACTTTGCGAATAAACCGAATTATTTGGGTTTGTCGAAGCAGTCTCTCCAGATGCAAAAACATTATTGAAATATTCATGTAAATGTGTTTTTAACAGCTTTACGAACGACTCAGCGCACCTCTAAATGCGACAAGAGTATTGTTTAAAATAGTTTTATGGACTACACATAGCAGTATCTGTAGTTTGCAATACATAATAAAACCTTGTTAAGCTATTATTATTATAAGCTTTTATTGCATTCCTGTTAGCACAATGGCACTTTTTTTCAAATTGAAATTTCACCCACTTCCGAGCGTCCGATCGAATGTCGAGTTTGCATACACTTTTAGCTACGAAGACAACGCAATTTGCAAAAAAGTTTTGAATAAATTCAAAATGGCGGCCTGATAATGGACAATACATTTTGTTTTAATCACTTCTATATGAACATATATAAATGCTTGGAGCGTTTGATGAATCGAATTTCTTAGATATAAAAATCTCGAATGCAACAAGATTTTATATGTATTCGCATAAAAGTGATTGGAACATAATTTATTAAAAGAATTTTTTTTATGCAATATTTTGTCTTTCATCATAAAGATCTTTCAGGAAGATTTGACTTCATTGTTTGACAATTTTTCAAAGTTGAAAATGTAAACGAAAGATACAAAATATGTAAAATTGGAGCCGCACCGCCCCGGTAAAATTTATTAAATCTAATATTCTTTATGGTTTCACTTTAGATTTTTCGATGGTTGACAACATTTTAAATGCAACATATGTAGATGACACATCAGTTTTATTTTCATTTAGCGATACCCCTTATGTTTTTATTGAACCACAAAATAAAGTCAACAAAATGTTGGTTTGGCAGTATATGAAACATCAAAATAAACACTGAAAAATCCACACATATGACATATAGATCATAGACTAATCTAGAAACATATGATATAAAATCTAAACGCTAGAAACTTGATTTAAAACAAGGGGACGTCGACCAGAATTGCAGTTTAATTAAAATTTGAAGTGTGAATGAATCCTATTTAAAAGTATCTTCCTATCGAATAAAATTACGGGGAATACCCAACTTAAAATCAAATTCGATACTCTTATTCAAGATGTCTAGATAGACGGAATAATCATGCAAATTTTTGGCAATATCTCTTCGAGATGAACTCAATGATATAATAAAATTGAAAACGGATCAAATACTGGATCTGCGCTTTAGAAAAATTATTTGTTTTTGTTTCTTAAGTTACTTGAATGAATATTCTCACAGTTAGCACAATTCTTATTTATTTATGCAAACTTCACACATGTCTTTTCGTATTGTTTCCAGTGGGTTACGTTTACTTAGCTTTGTCGGATAGATTGTTAATATATATTATTTAGGCAGACGCATGTCTCGTATTTAATTATTTTCAACGTAAACTTCCTTGTCATTATACACTGCATCACTCGTGGTACAGGTTATATTAAGTATCTAACACCGATATGTACACCGATTAATTCAGAATTATGTTCGGAATCAATTCAAACTTGTATGTGCCTCTACCTGTTCGAGGTTGCAATTTAAAAGATGTTGTAGATATATAGCCTAAGGACGATTGCTATTGAAACTGGATTCGATCAGATCATTTTAACAAGTATTCTATAAGCATTTTAGCATACAAGAAAATGTGAAAAATGCGAACAATATAGGACTTATGAAATGTGAACCTTCATGTGGCTAAAGGGTGTAATTGTGCAATATAATATTTCATTGTAAAATTATCAAATAATAATAATCCGGCATAAGACTTAATAGTATTAAATTCAGGTCACATAGGTCTATTCTTAGGACTTCAGCACATATTAGGGCTCTCATGAAAATTAGTTTTCATATGACAATAAATATTAGTTCGTAGTACTTTATGACAGAAATAACTGAAGTATTATAGGATCCTTGATAGAAAATTTAGATTTGCTTAATTTGAACTACGTTAATTTACATTTTATGTCCACGTAAAGTGTGTTTTTACATGGTAAGAAGATATATCTTTTGGTGGTGTAAAGTGCTTGAAAGTTGAATTTGCTCGACTATATTGGTTTTATTCATTTCGTTCAGAGAAGAAATTATTAGTATTGAATTTTAGTTTTAGGTGTCATAAGATTAAGGAAATAGGAGGTTTTGTTGTGGTTGGGTCATTTCTTTTATGCTGTCTTCCTTTTTTATTTTGTGTGACGAATCATTATACGCATCTTGTACTATGTGTCCCTTTTGAGGTTTTGCTCGGATGAAAGATAAAATGTATACGTTATACATCTTGGTGCAGTTCAGTTCGTTTATTTTCCTAAACATTTCCATATGTTTGTCTGCTTTTTATTTGCTCTGAAAGCTGATCTATATTATATTTAAGATGAAATAAGATTTATGTAGAATTATATTTTTTTTTTGTTTACGCACTTAGTTCTTAAATGTTTCTGCGTAAAATTGGTTTGGTTCTCATTTTGTTTTCAGAATTTTTGTTTTTTTTTATCGTACTTTCAAATGCCCACTTTTGCCGTGTAATAGAAATTTTTGTTATGTGAATAGTTTTCTTTGCGGCTTTCTGAATGAATCAGGTACTTTAGCACAGGTTTAAGGTCTAAGCACGATAGTAATGATAATATTATTATAAATTCATTGTAATTTATTCAATTAAAAGTTAGAAAATTTATTACTATTTTCTTAAAAGTGCATACCAAACTATACCTTATTTATGTGATTTCAAATACAACATAACAACAATTTCATCATACTTATAACAAGTATAGATATGCTTTAATAAAACCGGCAAACTGCCGCTCATAAGCAATAAAAACTCGCTACACAAACAAATTAACATCGTTAGTAGTGACAATTATCGCAAGTATGGCATAAAGAGAATAAAAACATTAGTTTGGACCGGAATCGTAAGTCATATTAAGAACGTAACTATTTATTGTATATTTATCTTGTCTAACAAAATATATTGTAATCTAAATGTGTTGCAAATGTAATGCAAATCTCTATGTAATGCAAGTTACAGATACACGCAGACACCTATTGCCACGGAATACTGCGCTGATTAAAAGCATATCTACTTTATGGAAGTTTTTCTGGGCGCTTCTTGATCTTACAGCAAACTGAAGACGAAACGTCCTTATGTAGCTCGAGTCATCAACTTTCTGGGTCCTGTGGACATATGATCGTTTACTGGACTTCGCAAGTAGTGCAAACGGATATTTTCTACTTAGTAAAAGAAAAAAACTTTTCTCTTTATATGCAGTTTAAATAAATCCTCTAGAAAACATAACAGAAAATTTTTTCGATATAATAAAAAAACAAAAGTATTAAGAACATATGAAAAACAACATATGAACATTTTTTCTCATTGTCACGAACAGGTTGGTGTCCTTATTGTAACGCCACGTATCAAACATCGCGTAAATTGATTTGTAATTAGTTACAGTTTGATGAACTAAGGAACATATGGTTATAAAATTTTGTATTTAAATTC
The DNA here is from genome assembly GCA_000671755.1 of Glossina brevipalpis. Lineage (NCBI taxonomy): Eukaryota > Metazoa > Arthropoda > Insecta > Diptera > Glossinidae > Glossina > Glossina brevipalpis. Next base: position 167,352 of record KK351258.1, on the reverse strand, counting down.
GAGATTTATGCCAACACATACATGTTTTTTGTCACCCATTGGCGACATATGTTCGTAAGACTTTTTTTGTAACTTAAGACAATTTCCTCTCTTCTGTCTTCTCCTTTGTCAAAATCTGTGAACACGGACCAAGAGCGGTAGCTACTATGGTACTATGTGCTACTTGGAACCGTCTGTGCTCATATGTGCAAGATTAAGTTACTTCTATCTTTTTTGTCCTTTTATAAGCTGACTATTTAGTCACGGCAATCTTTGGGATGTGATGTATGCGCGATGAAGGCAGTAACTAAAAAGTGAATAAGGATGTTTTCGCAAAGACTGCAAGCATACGCTCAAACATGTTGTTTGTATATTTTTTACGTCTGAGCTGATTTATACTAATTAATGGCTCTATTAGCAAAGTGACAAATATTTAAAGCTGAATTATGATTCCGCTGCGCCAGCTGCAAAATATGTTGACACTTGGAACATAGCACTATCATACCACATATATCTTAAGCATTTTTTCATATTATGAATAAAATTTTAAATCTTTTTATTTACTTGCTTATAGTTTCTTCACTCAAACGTTAACTAACCAATTTTAATGTTAAAGTATTTTTACATTCTGAATTTAAACATTAAATGCTTTTCTGGTTTACCTTCTTTTAATCGTTGTCTAATTGTTATTAGGAAATTAATAAGAAAATACTTGAAATGTTTTTGAAACCCTTCATACATTTTCGTGAAATTTTAATGATTAAAATCTTTGAAAAACCGACTTTTTTTTCTCAATATAACCTGCACGAAGTTTTTAGCACATAAGCGTGAAAAATTTGAAATAGATAATTGACTGCGTTAGTAAGAAAAAGAAAGTTATATTCATATTAAACCGAAATTTCCAAGCAAACCACATGTTTTTTTCATGTTTAGAGACCCCTTCATGTGATTTTTAGTCTATTTGTTTAAGGCTTTTAGCCTGTGCCTCAACCTCAAGCATATTGGGATTAAAGACTAAACATATATTAGCCCTTGATTTTCAAAGGCTAATTTAAATAATCGTCAAAGAAAGTGGCCGAAACAATGCCGTAAATTTAAGGCGGTATGCTTGTGTAACTGCATACACATATTGCATAAAAAAAGTACAAACACATCTGCTCACTAGTAGTTAAAAAACTTCACCTCCTTTACAGATGCTTTATCGTCCGTACTCGTCAATGAGATTTCGGTCTTTCCCTACTCCAAGTAAAAATGTATTTATAAAAGCTTACTTTGTCGACTTAGCGTCTTATGTATGTAACAATATGTATATTTAATGTGCTCCATGATGTATATTATTAAAGGAATAACAAATTTGTTGTGTTCTGCTTACTATGGTGGTGGGTGCAGTAAAAAATCAACAAAGAAATTCGATTCGGTTCAGACCGAATGCTTCGACCCTCACTAAGTGCTAGTTTTGTGTCTGTTAAGGAACACAGTATTTGCCGATATAGTGCGGTATATGAGCTTAAACATCGCATATTTCAATTGTATATATTTGATATTGTAAAGTGTTAAAAACATACCCATAGGAAGAGTTCTGATCTATGAATAAACTATTGCCACAATATCGGCCATATTCTATATTATCATATTGTAAAAGTTAACGCACGATATACCCTGGGAGTAAGATGTCTAACATTTTCAAACAAAAACGCAAATAACTGCAGAAGATTAATGTCTAATTTTAAATTTTTTAGGATTTGCGATAGAATATAATAACCAATTTGGCTGATTTCGGATTTAATTAGATTAGAAAGAAGAGAATAGTTTCAATATAGTTTAATTATAGACTTAAGTTCGTAACCATTATTTCAGTTGTACGATAATAAATACAAAAGAAAATGTCTAAATTAGCACCGTCAGGCACGCTATTAGAACGTATAAATTTTCTACGAGTTCTGCGGTGTAACCGGATAAGAATTACTGGAAAAAATGAAAGTATTTAATTATTAAATGAGAAAAAATGCATAAGGAAGCTATATTTCCTTTTAAGAAAATCTTGGATATGTAATACTTATTTGAAACCGTATCGATCTTATGCGCATTGGCATGTCAATAAGCCGGCTTGTACCAAAGTGTATACTTTTTTGTAACCTAGGACTTAATGGCAAAGCTTTACTTAGGCCAATTAGATAAAGAGGCCATATATTTTACTGAATAGTAGTTCATATATTTTACTGCGATTTTCGATTCTTCTTATGTATGAGTAAGGGAGGATTCAAGTCATTCTTTAACTTCATTTTTACAGAATATATGTGCTAACTTTTAGTTTGAGAAATCTACAACAGTTTACGTTTTGGTTAATCTTACTTTTGACTGTTAAAAAAACTACAGACTATAAGTTGAACACAAAAATACATGAATACCCATAAGGCAGACAGATAGGTTTAAATCGATCCAGAAAATAATTACGATCCGATTGGTGTAATAAAATATTTGTTTACTTTAAGCCATTCTAGCAGTGTAGTGTGTAACAAATAATGAGATTATCGTTGGGCAAGGCCGATCATTTAAGATCCCGCACCACTTCATTTAATTTTGTAATAAAAAATATACCTTAATATACCTTAAAGACATGTGTAGCTTGGGTGGCTATAGGCTAAGATTTCAAGTTAACATATCTAAATTTTCTATCCACGGTTCTAATATTCTTGAAACACTTCTGTCGCCAACCATTAACAATTACCCTTCGTTGTTATACAAACTTACTGTAAAGATACTTATAAGGTAGGGTAGGGTCCGAATAATAGATCTATCGGGACCAAATTTGGTAAGCCTAATATTTATGTCAAGTTGCTGTTATGGCAAATGGTTAGAATGAAATGGTAACGTTGTTATCTTTTTGCTTTATAAAGGTTTAGCAGCCGTTATTGTGTTATCCTATTCAAATTTTCCGCATTTATTTCATAAGCTGAATTTCTGTCAATTTTTTTCAAGAAATATTCAAAATTACAATTTTTTGAATTTGAGAGTTAGGACAAACAAGTTTAAACCAATTCAAAAACTGATTCTTACTCTATTGGTATAATAAAAGAAGTCTATCTTAGTCCTTTCGGATGTTACACAAATCCGCAATGCGCAACGATTTTCGATATCAGACTTAGCTTCACTTTCCCTTCGTTTGATTTATAATCCTTCGTAGGTTTATAAAAGTTAGTCTTAAAATTTTTAAGGGGATAGCTTAAACATTAGGTCATCATTTCTAAAGAAGGGGTTATGAAACAGTTTTTCAAAAAAACAGATTAGAGAATATTTTTTTAGTCATGAAAATTAATTGTAAACCTACCGAAGAAAGTTAATTTCAAATAATTCTTGTTCTGGGCTTTAATTCTTTACACTCTTATTTAAAAAAATCTTCTTATATTTTTAAATCTCCTCGTTTAAGTTAAAAGAGGGAATTTTTGATAATCATGGAATTAAGATTTGAAGCACAATAAAATTCCAGCTGCATTTATTTTTTTTTGCTTGAGGCCGCTGCTAAAAAGGTTTCATTTACCAGTTAATATTAAAATCGCAGTTATGTACGCACACCGCATAAAAACTTCTCTGTGAAGCAAGAGACAAGTGAAGCACGGTTTAGACCGAATCTTTTTATACCCCGCATTTTCGTGCTTCAGCAAGTTATGAGAAGTAAATTTTTGCTATCGTGCTAAAAGGGTATTTTTTATCCAATTCAGCAGCACATCGTAGGTAAGAATTCAACGTGATTCATTTCCGTAGATGCTTCCTCCAATTTATATATAATTTTTGTTCGATTTAACTAATTTTCGAACTCGACGAAACCTTTTTAAAAACGAACAATTTAAGGCGAAGCTCGAATTCGTAGGTTAAAATTTAGGAGACATGGAACAATTATCAGTTTTTGGTAACTGTAGGGACCACTGGGATAATTAACTACTTTCCCAACCTAAGCCGACAAGCACGATAAGAAAACATTTAAGACTAAGTATATTCTCGTAGATTTTTCGGTCGTATTTCAAGTAGATGGACAAGCTATCTGAAGACAGGCAGATGGACATGTTTGAATCGATTCTGCTATTATTGGGCTTGCGATATAGATTTCTATATTTTATATTTTTTTTTGGTAGTGGCAAAACGAAAAACAGCTGTAAAATAATTTAAATTGCACCTTGCTTTTTTTTGTATTTATTTTTCTTCACAAACAAGAAAGTGAACACAAAACGATTTCAAATGTTAATGGAAATCAAGATAGCGTGTGTGTATATGCGACATAAAAAGGTAAAAGATCAATATTAAACCAAAAACAAATTCTAACTACCTGTGTTAAAATGCACTGCTACAACAACACCCAAAAGATGCAGGTGAATATAAAACCGTCCACAAGATGTTTAAAAAATGGTGAAACTTTCAACTGATTTTAAAACATGTTAACAAAACAGAAAAGAAAAATATGGTGAATGAGAAGAAACAAGTTATAATCTGCTCAGTCCAAATGGTTTAATTATCCCCTACTAACTTGTCTCTGTACAATCGTTGTAAAATGGAGAGCAGCTTCACTGACTCTACTTAACAGTCGCATATCATATCCCATATAATATTCAAATATTTGTACCCTATCCTACTTGCGGTATAGACTATTTTAAGTTTGTGCGCATGTATGTAGTCTAGAAGGGCTTAAATGTTTTGAATCGGTGCAGGTTTGTTTGTGATGTCTGTCCGTCTGCCTGTCGAAATTTTTGAGATTTTTTGATGCGTTGGAGCCCATCAATCACTTTCAGAAAATTATGGTGATGCTACTCCGTCATACCCCTATTTTCGGTTTCGGTTTCAACGATTTAAATGTCGTGATTTTCATGTCGATGACAAAGAACGGCCTGGAGGATTAGCAACGTTCGAAGACAATGAATTCCAAGACTTATTAAATGCAAATCGAGCTCACGCTTTCAAAAAACTGTTGAAGAACTTAGCAGTTGATGAATCAATTGTTACTAGATGTTGCGATGGAAAATATCCAAGATCCAGAGGGGAAAATGGCTGCCACTCGAATTGACTCAAAATGCCATTTCGAACCGTTGGCATCCATATCGATACCGAAGAGGAGTATTTATCAGCATAAAGTTTTGCTTTGCATACAGTGGGGTCAGAAAAGTTAGGTGTTAAGAGCTGCTAAAACCGAATCAAGCTGTTACTGCACATGTGTATCGACGTCAATTGAGCAAATTGTCGCAACAAAGAATGGCGATAGAAGTTAACAGAGGCAAAGCCGTTCCCTTGCATGACAACGCTCGGCCACACGTTGCAGAATTTGTCAGAAATACATTGTTGCAGCTTGAATGCCAAGTTCTGCCGCATCCAGCGTACCCAGCAGATGTAGCGTCTTCTAATTACCATTTGTTCAGATCGATGCAGCATAGCTTGCCTGGTGCGCGGTTTTAAAATGCGAAAATGGGTTGATGATCGAATTGTTGCTAAACCGTTTCAAAACGATGTCGCCAGAAAGATGGAAAAGAGTTGTAGAAAATGATGGAAAATATGTTCATTAATGTATATTGTATCAATTTTTCGCAATAAATGCCTTTTTAAGTGAAAAAATAATTAGAATACATGTAAGCATCTGATGTTATTATATGAACTCTTTTAATTCGTTGGTTTATCTTAACAACGTTTTTATTTTTCTCCATCAAAAATATATTTATATTTTTTTACCTTTTCAAGCATTTGCAGGCCATCAGAGAGATAATTCGTATTGATTCAATTTATAAATTTTCGATTCCATTTGATAGAACTTTTACTGTCTCTTTGCACCGCCCGGCTTTCTGCATTCATTTTTCAGTATTCTTATATTCATGTGTATTCATGTAATCTACGGTTAGAATAAGGGTTTGTGCAATAATTCGAACGATGAGCTAAGAAAACGACCTATATGCATTGCATATACTTTTACGAAGAGAGCAGTGGTAAAGATTTTAAGCAAGCTATTGTAAAGTCTTGCATTAATGGATTGAAAAATCATTTGAAATAAATAGTAAAAAGAAGTTACGCGCTCTAGAAAAAATAGAAAAAATACAGCAAGAATATTTTTCATGTTATCTTGTGGATACATGTTGATTAGGAGTTCAATTTTTTGATTCTTATCATGATAAGAATGGTTATCAGTTTCATATTCTATACCCTTGTAGTTTGTGCGGACGAATTTAACATCCAAAACGGCATAGCGTAGACCTACTTTAATTACTCTGTCTATTTACCCGCTCCTCTGTCTGAAATGCGCCCTTTTTTTGGTGGTGGAACCTACAGGTTGCAATTTGAGGTATTTTGACGAAATTGCAGCTTGATTGGGCTGTTTTTATGACCACTCCCTTTATAACGCCCTATTTGAAAAAGTTTGTATACAAAAAAATTTAAATTTTTAATAACTTTCGATAGAAACTAGTATTTTTAATATGTGTAAACTTTAATGTTTTATGGTAAAAATTGACCCGTAATAGTTATGTGACATAAAAATTAACTGTACCAACTGTACGGTAGTCTATCGCCACCACCATCACCACTTATGTGGGTTATTATGAAAAATCATTCTTTATATGACAACAAACTCTAATTTTTTGTAGTTCGAGATGAAAATCGCTGCAGAAAGTTAAGGTCTATGAAAGGAAACTTAAATTTGCTAAATTTGAGCACGGGACTTCGCATTTAAGGATCCCTTTTTTTACAAGGACTCCCAAGCCTGCCTTTACTTGGAAACAACGTGTATAGTTTATATTTATTACGAAAATAAGCGAGGAATTGTACTAAGTAAAGCGGTGCAGAGTATTTAATGGCCACACGACTATAATATTTTTAATGGTATTTTTTTACGTATGTGGCAGAACGATGTTCAGAAGAAACAACTCTTTAAACTGAAAAGTTCAAAACTGAAATAAGTGAAACTTACGAAAACTGTTGAGTTAGACTACATTTTTATAACTAAGAAATGCACGCACAGAACTTCTTCATTAAGTCTGCTTATACTTTTGGTCAGCAAAAAATTCAAGTTGACTTTGAAAAAATTAGGGTGCGTTCTATTCAGTAAATCAGAGAGATAGAAAGAAATGTGTCATCCATTTTTTCACAAATCCACTTCTTTGTTTTTTATGTAATTAATTTCCTATAGAAATTTTTCTTTAAAACACAAGTCTAACATTATTCAGATATATAAACAAAAAAATGATTTTACTACAACTAGACATCTCTAACAAAAGAGTGGTAGCACTAATAAAGTTCGAATTTGTAGATAACAATAAAACAACGAAAGCGAAAAGCATCCAATACCATCAAGTAACGAGTGTACAAATACTATGAGGGAATCTTTAACGTGCTAACCACACGCCAGCAAGTTACAGGTTTAAATTAACTTGTATCAAAAAAAAAAAAAAAACAACTTACACGTTGCTTTTCTTTTTATTTATTTATTAAAATTCATCTTTGGTTTTCAATAGAGTACATTTTATAACTTTAATTTAAATAAAATTATGCTTATTCAGCTAAGAAACAATAATTTTGTGTTATTTGGGGAACAGAAATTGTGTATTGTGAGAAAATAAAAAATAAAGGAAATGCTAACTTAATGTCTAGAAATTTGGTGGCGTTAATGACCTGTTGGTGATCAAAAGGTTGTTCACGTAACTCACGCAATACACGCTATTGTATTGATTAAACGTAACTTGCCACTATACGCATATCTACAACTAAGAAAACTGAGAATAAGCGATAGTATTTTAAGGTTTTTGTGCCTGACCGACCTTCTTCACTCGTGTAAAATGTTTACTCTGATTGCCGCTCCTTGCATACTGAAAAATATTTCGCGATTTGTGTGGATTTGTGCATCTACTAAGTTATCTAAAGCAATTATCGACATTTATTATTTTTCAAGATAATAATTCGAAATAATAGAAAATACTTATTAAATACGTATAATGAATAACGAGCACATAAAACAGGGGGCTAATTATGTAAGTAAAATATAATCTCCAGAATATGAGATGTTGAGAGTTTTGTATAAAATCTAATTCTGTAAGCAAATTTGCTCGTCATAATCTCCAAAAACGCTCTCTCATTTACGTCAAACCTGTAGATAGCAAAATTGCTGTCTCCACAGTGAAATTTGCGTTAATATTCAGTATAAAGCAAACAAAGTTAGTACAAAAATATTTTTCAGAGTTGTGTTTGTACGAAAAAACAGCTGTTGAAGAAAAGTATAAACCAACCAGGCATATTGTTCCTTTAATCTAGTTGAGTAATGTTATATTAGAAATTAAATTATGTTTTCACATTTATTTATACAAATGGATTTTTGTTTATTTATATGCTTTTTTGGATAAACTAAAGATATAACAATAATACAAGCGCATTAAATGTAAATAAATGTAAAATTTTACTTTGCTTCGTAATCCAAAGAAAAAATTAAACAATATTGAAAGAAAGACTTCCTATTTTATTTGAATAACAAAAGTTTTTTAGAGTGGATAGCCCTTGGTTTATGGAGTTCATTTTATTTATTCATATAGGTTTTTGTGTATATTACAGATATAACATCAATAATGAGAATATTGAACTTATCTTCATCTTCATTTGACATATTTATAGCAAATTCGTGAGGAATGTTCTCAAGAAGAATATGCTTTTGTTCTCTAATAAGCTGCAATATAGTAGCGTAAAACGATCGCATCGTCGTTCCTTTCTCTCATTATTTATGATGCTTGCTATTTGCACTATATTTTTCTGCTGATATTTTCGCTCAACTTCAACTTGTTTCCGATATAACGTGCCGGTAGGTGGAACCTCGTTTCTCCTTGATGAATATCTGCGAAGAAAAATTATTAACGCCACTTTTTTTTGTTATCAAAGTGCATTTACCTCCTTGTCTTAGTTGAAGTACTGAGAATATCGCATTCGGACGTACAATCCAGCGCAATAGATCTTCTAAAAATGTATACGACATTTACCGAATGAACCAAGAAATGTACATTAATAGTTATTTATTAGTGAAATTGAAAGTGAAAAATGTTTATTCACTTGCTTTTCGTAGGTACTTGATATTTGATTTTCGGAAGATGGTCCATGATCGTGAGGTTTACTGTTCTTGCAAACAGATAGAAGAAACGGAATTAAAACACTGATACGATTTATGTTAACTTACTCTTCGCCAATCCTTGGAGATTGTGCATACCAACTCCAATGAATTTAGCTTCGTTGCTAACTCACACTACAATCGTGCTATATTTTGATGCCCTCGGGAAGAATTTTATTCATAATTTAGGGACATTTTTGGATCATATTACATAAATAGTAACGTTTCAATTATTTCTTCCTTCGAAACGTTGCTGAAATAATAATTTTTTTATTTAAATAAATTTAAGTACACAAAGAAACATTTCTAGCGTGAGGAATTAATGACATCAAAATAACCTGTCTTACGGCCGCGCTTAAACCCTTCAATGGCTTCTTCCTTTGATGTCAATGTTTTAACTCTTCAGTTTTGATCCACATTTTCGCTCACAAAGGCAGATCACGAACAACGGATATTGTTATCATTTTCTTACATGCTTTAGATGAGGAAATCCCATTTTTATCTATCTCTGTGCAATTTTTGTTAATGTCGTCAACTCTTGTCATTTCGTGTCACTAAATGGTAAAAAATGCAATATCATTATAATTATCGAACTGACGCATATACACTTTATTACTTACATTTATATGGAATTTTTACTAATCCGTTTTTTTATTGTAACTCGACTAGGATCGCTCTTTGGTTTTCCCAAAAACATTGGATTGTATTCGTTATTCCATAGTATTGCATTTTTGTTTACCGTTTGTGATTTGTTTGTACAAAATAAATAAGCATTAATTTATCTCTCATTTTCTCTTAATTACCAATGTATTATACTGGAAAATTCCACGGCAACTATTGGAAAATTAGAGATGATGTTACATAATTAGCGCTTCTGGTAGATTATCCAGTATATCAAAAAAAAGGTAGATTACCGAAGAGATGTAGAGCTTAAGATGATTGAATTTACAGCTCGTCCTTTAGCCAAGACACGTCAATGTACTAAGTATAGTAAAAATATCTAAAATATTGTGATCTGTACTTTGAACATAAAAATATATCGCCAATCGTAAGACAGACAAAAAGACTGGAAAACTCAACTAGATTCAGGAAATAACTCTAAATCGATCGATATAATAAGAGGAAACATTTTATTACAATTTATCTTATATATATCCGCATAAATTTCATAAAATGCATCGTGTACCACAAGGATTGTATACTCTAATGTTTAAATTAAATGAAATTAAAAGATTTTTTGGCATTGGTTTATATATAGAAAAAAAGCAGAAGACATCAATGATTCCTAAATTAGCCTGCAACTTTTACTTTGATAATAACTAACAAAAGAACGGAAAAGCAAAAAACGATTGAGCATCACATTTTACATTAAATTTGCATAAATTTGATAAGGATATGCTCATACGAGTATAATCATGTGTAGGCCATGCTAGTCATAAGCTTGTTGAGCGGAGGATTACAAATTGTTACATACCTTTCTTTCTCGTTTCATGTTTTTTACGTTCACAATTATTCGTTTGTGATACATTTGAGAGTTTCTTCTTTTGTATTATTTTTATTTGCTATTTATTCATTCTTGCTTTTATCTTAGCCATCAATTATAGTATATAACTGTCATCAGTTATAATATAAGGTAGTGACGTTTCCGCTTCCTTGCCTTTCATACATTCATATACAGGAACGATTGTAGTTCGTTTGTCATTGCCATTGCTGCTGCTATGGTATTTTAAAAATTATTTCAAATAAAAAAAGACCACCAGAAGGGCAATTGTTTGTTAATTTCTACAAAATTTACTCGTAGCAAAATTTGTTTCTTAACAACAAAAGAATCGAACAGCATTTATACTGGGTATAGTCATATAAACTACAATCATTTATTAACACATCGATATGCACAGGACTGATACGTATGAAGATCATGTCATTGTCTTTTTCGTATATTGTACTATTGTGTTTCTCAATAAAATTTAGTTAAAAGATTTACATGGATTTGTATTGTTAGGCACACGCAAACCTATATATATATCTGTGGACGAATGTGTGCGTACATAAATTCATCATATATATTTGGTTTTAGATAGATTGGTTTCGAATGGCCAAGTAATGATGATGATTATCATCAGGACAATGGTAAATTTGATGTCATCAGAAAAGGGAATCGTTTTTCCCTTTTTGATAAAGTCTTAAGTGTATAAACAGCCTGCAGTGTTTTTATATGTCTATGACAAAGTTTATTTTTCATCTTTAATGTAATTCTATTATTGGTCGCTATCCTAAGGCGAGAAGAGGTTTATACAACAAATTATGAGATAAATTTCACAATTCAGCTACAACTTTGAACTTCGTTCTAAACTGGTAAAAAAGCTAAACTTGGCCTGATACGATTCTGTCAATTAAAAAATTTGAAGTCGTAGATGCCAATGGGCTTTTGCATTCGCCTTTAGAAGATAGCTGTGTGTCTCTACTAGGTGAGTCGAGGTTAATTTAGGTTGCTAAGTATTATTATTTTACTGTAATGAAATTAATTCTTAGACTAGAGAGATGAGGGACCTTTAGCAGCATAGGCTATTGGCTGGTTGGCTATGAAAAAACTCTACCGTAATGAGAAATGAACCCAGGTGTACTGACTTGCTAAAGGCGCTTCCTAACAATTCAGCCACAGTTGCGGTTTTCAGCTGCTAAGTAATTTCCATCATTTGTTTCGCAACAAAATCACAATTTACCAATAAAGAACAAAACCTTCATTCGATTAATTAAGGGTTAAGTACCGTATTCTAGGTCAAGGATATTGGACCCTGTCAAATTCGAGATTGCGGAAACTAAGTTCGACTTTTTAGTGTAACAGCGTATGTAATTGCCCTAATTCACATAATGGTTAATAAAGCTATTAAATTTAAAATTGAAATATTATAATGGAATGCCAGTTCACGCGTTCCAAGCTGTTGACAACAAATTTTCTGAAAAGGTTTTATTAATCCATTGTAAAAACGAAGCGTCATTTTGATAATTTTATCATATAATATTTGTCATGAAAAGTAAGGTATTATATGGTGAAAAATTCTAGTTGGTCCATGAAAATAATTTGGTACGAAAATGAATTGTTCTTTAATGATTCGTAACCATTCATTTGCAAGCCAGTGATTTTCGTAGCTTGCTCTTTCGTAACTCCAGTAGTTGTTGTGCTATGCCGGGAAATTTTATGAATCTTGTTACTTGCATCGTCTTGCGCTGTGCTACCAGGGGCTAGCTGAACTTTTCTGTGCCCATCGCGATAGTAGCTTTTTGATGTGGCTCCTTGGTACGCCACAGAAAGGTTCCAGAAGTGTCATAATCCGTTTTGCTACCGTGTTGACTAATCAGCTCGCTCTTTCGTTGCCTTCAACACCCGAATGTCTGATAACCCATATTAGGTATGCTTTATCAAGGAAATTAAAGGAAAGGCTATTATGCCTAACAGTGCGTGTAGGGCATTCGAGAGACACGTTCTTATAGCCCCAGTTATGCCTATTCATGTAAGAAGGTGGATTTTATGCAGCAGCATCGCTGCCGTTGTTTGCTTAATCTTAAGGAAGCAGGATCGTTCTTTATGGAGTTACATTCAGTCCTTTCTTTTGGTATTAAGACGACCGCCGGATCGCCTGTGTGAACCGGAGTTTTGAATTCAAGGACATTTAGTTGTTTTAGCAGTTCTTCAAATAAGAAGGATCAGACTAGAGGACAACTTCCTTATAGTTATTGACGTTCGTGCCACCTCAGCGGTAATGCATCTCGAGTTCAAAGTGTTCACTACCCAATTGGTAATCATGTTTGGGATATTTCATTTTCCTCAGCTTTCTCAATACCCCTGTATGACGTATTATCAAAAGTTCCTTGTATATCAATGGAAGCGACTAGGGCCATTTGCTTGGGATGTAGTTCTTACATATCACTCTCCCTGTAGAAAACCAAAAGAAAAAATCATCGCCGCGTATGATATCATTCTTTTGATTACGTTGTAGTTGGAGTCATACTGTATCCATGATGTCTCTTATATATACTATCACAAAAAATAAACGCACGCATTGGTATTGATTGTGACGATAACAGCGACAATATATTTTCAATTGCTTTTCATCTTTTCTTAAAAAAGAAGCCGTCAAATGTTTATACACAATTATTATTGGGGGAAGAAAACTATACTCTGAGAGACAGAGGTAAGAAGAATTCATTTTCGTTAGTATATTTTTTCTTTTATCTCTTATGTCCGAAAATGTTTTCCCATTGGTGAATGAGCGAGAAAGCTATTCAGAGAAACTGAGTAAGTATTAATAACAAACAAATTGTTGATTTGAGTATTATTTTATCTTCACATTTGAAGTTTAAAGGCTTTTATCTATGATTCTGAAGTTTCGATCTTGTTAGATTCTATCTAATTGGAATTATATCGAAAATTGACTTTAGGCTTTGTTAATAGCTTCGTTTTTCTATATATTATTGTAATACTTGATGCGGTAGCTAACTCCCCACGCGAGTTTAGTCAACTTGTGTTCTTCCAATATTTTTACAATACGTTTGCGTTAGTGATGTCAGCAAATAGAAGTAATAATCATAATGTTGCCATTATATGGTTAAATGAATGTCTTTTTTATATGCATCCTTAGGTAGGTATATTAACTTTGTCGGACTGTTTGTAAAACATAAAAAGATCTGAATATCTATTACATTATAAAAGCTCATTGAAAATTGAAGATCAACTGAGACAGGATTAGATTATCGGGCAAAATTTCTACATAACTTGTGTGTATTTTTAATAAGAAGATAAATACTTTCTGAATCGGACATATGAATGCAGTTCTTGTTAGGCTATACTGTCAGTTTGCGTAAGAAGGCTCGAACTTGAGTTGTCACTCCATATGCTATGAACTAACCGCATTAGTAGCAAAAACTATGTTATATCGACACAGAGTAAAAATTCGATATCATTAAAGTAAAGCAGTTTTAACAACGTTACCTCTAAATCAGGAGAAAAGAGATAGTAAAGCTTTTGTATGTTTGCTATTAATAAATTAATTTATCTTCTAAGTATATTGGATGAATTGCGGCTATGAAAGATTCGACCTAAGCTGCAGTTTATAGGCGTTTTCTCTTCTACGGATAGTGTTTTCTTCGTTCTTTTTTTAAAAGTATGGAACTAAAAATTATTTATCGTTAATGTTGCTATAAGTATTGTAGTAATCAATATGCATAGAGATTTACAGCACGACAAATATAAAACGTACATAATGTTAGAAAATATTCCTTAGTTTCAGGGAAATTCCAAATCTGCTTTATGAAGAATTTTCACACTTTATAGAGGTTTTGATTTGGTTCGTGTGCAAGTGAGTAGTTAATAAATTATTTTTCAATATCCTGGATATATTTTTTACAGTATTGTTTCCCTACAGATTATGGTCCAACATTCATGGTAAATCTGGCGAAAAATTGTTTGAAATTTATAATTAAACTACAATTGTGGAATGAGAAGCAGCTGCTTTATAATCTTAACAAAAAGAGAATAAAAATTATTTTTTGTTTATGTTTACACTAAGAAATTTTGTCAACTTCATCTCGGGTTTGTTCAAACGAAATGCGTAAAAAGGCATTCTTAAGGCATTTCAATTGTGGGTTATTAAGGTTTGTTGTACACACGGTAGGGAGCGTATATTAAATCTTTTAAATGTATGTAGCATATTAACATGTATTGAATGGCTCATTACCTGTATATATTAATAGCTGAGGCCATACCATTTCCTGTGAGCGTCTATTGAAATCACCTAACCTTTCTATAGAGAATAGATTTGTTGAGTTTTTGTTTTTCATCTTTATCTATGCTGAATTCTATTTATTTTTACAATGGAATGTTATCGTTATCTCGTTATGTTTACAAGGTTCGTGGTGTTTTTCCTAACGGTTAAGTACGGAGTCGTGTACCTACGTCAGTACTAATCCTATCAAGTAATGCTGCAGCGCACGCGAAAGATGGCTGTGAAAAACTCAAAAAAAAAGCGAGATTTTCTAATGAGCAAAATGAGAAAATGAAAGAAAATTTGATATATTTCGCAATATCAATTTGCACATTTCATCTTAAGCCATCGTCTTGACCAACGATTAATTTAAAATTATTTGTTTAAGGTTGGATACAAAAGCAAGTCCGGTATTTGAGTACTAGATCAGCGGGTCACTTGCGAGAATAATGTATGTCGTTTTATCAGCATCACATGATTTTTTTCGTACATAAATGTCAAGTTTTGCGCCGAGTAAGCTTCATTTGCGGCTGATGAATAGTGATTGCGTACGATATCCGAAGCAGAAACAGTCATGATGCAGACTAGGCGAACCGGTAACGTGGACGATAAAGCTGAATATGCATGGTAATCCCATTTGGTGCGGTGAGGTCGGCAGGGTATATTATGGTTTGTTCCAACCAAATGGAATCATAATTAGAGAACGGTACCAACAACAAGTGATGAAGTTGGGGCGAAAAGCAGCCGGAATATGTCAAAAGTCATGATATCATGGGTTTCCAGTATAACAAACTTCGACCCCATATCACAAAATACACCCAGCAAAATTTACTGGCGTTTAGATGGAATGTGCTACACTCTCTTTTATTGGTGAACATTACTCTTCCTGACTAACACTGATTACAATCGGTAATTTATTGTACGGTTTATTCCATTCTTACAACGATACCGAACAGATTATTCTTTTCTAAAAGATCGGTTGTCTTTGGATAAAGCGTAATATATTTTCATAATTCTTTATTTTTGATAGAAAGCAGCGGAAACTTACTATTATACCTATTATAACAAATAGGTCAACAATTCCTAGGATTAAGTAAAAAAACATAGTTCTCTAAGAGAGATATTTCGATGTTTATTTTATAACATGATTTGTCAAAACCCTCTACCGTCCATCCTAGCAGGTACAGTTCGTGACCACAGATATAATGAATGCGTAATTGATAAAGTCATAACACTTATTGATTGGATATACCCCCTTTCAGACTACGGGCACACCCTATCACTCCCTTCCCTCGTCTTTCTGACCATCACACTGTATATGCACATATGGGGGATATCACCAGAGTGACGGGTTTCATTAAAATAAAAAAGAACGGGTTTCTTCAATCTTCCAATCCATCTAATTCTTTTTTCTTCTTTTTAAAAGTCGCAAACAAGTAATAATCATTAGAGGTATTTCGATCAGAAATTTATGGAATTTTTCCATTCCAGCCATCGAGTTGCATCCCGATGTTTTTGTTCGACTGTCAGTAAACGCAACTCTCTCATGAATAAATTATTATGCAAAATATATATGTAATATACTGCTTTTTGATACGTTTAGGATGTCGATTATCTCCTGAAACTTCGCCTTCCGAATATCTCGAATACTTTTCTCCATTTTTTGATGGATTATTTACAAATCATCTCTTTTGGGCCCCCTTCGTTCGTAAACCACAGACAAATTGTTATTTGCCAAGGAGAAGACTTGCTATAAGAGTTTTCAGCTCAGGTGGGTGGTATTTTTCCCACTTTTAATCAATACGCGAATTTGGGCTTCTTCATTATATTTCGAAAACAACGCAAGTAGCGGTACTAAAACCGCTATAACTTTTACTTAAATGATCGCAGTGACAATGTTTCGACAAGCTTCATATGGCAATAGCCACTTTCTAAAGAGAATCAAAATATTTTGTTAGCCACGAAGCTCCGGGAATTATTGACTGATATATCACAAAAGATAAACGGTAAAATAATCTGTAAAAGTCAAATGTTTGTCCGTGCCAAAATTAGCGACCAACGACAAGGTAACTTAAAATAATACGTTGGCAACTAAGTAATTGCCGATTTCTTCAATAAAATAAAAGGTTTTGTTTTTTTACTTGGAATGAAATTTAATCTATAATGTGTTTTCCA
The DNA here is from genome assembly GCA_000671755.1 of Glossina brevipalpis. NCBI lineage: Eukaryota > Metazoa > Arthropoda > Insecta > Diptera > Glossinidae > Glossina > Glossina brevipalpis. The sequence goes on along the minus strand of KK351258.1, from coordinate 150,324 downwards.
TTTTGTTCGATGACTTTTTGCCATCTGTGTGACAACTTGAAAATTTCATGCTCGTAGAAAGTCTGATCCTTTTCGGCCAAAAACTTAGTTGAGTGAAATTTTACAGCGTCTTCATCCTTGAAAGTTTTAACATAAAGGGAGTTGTCCAGGGATTGAAATAAGTGGTAATTCGACTGCGCAAGATCGGAACTATATGCGTGTACCATCAATTCCCAGCCAAGATCCATCAATTTTCGCCGAGTAGTCAAGAAAGTGTGCCGAGTAGTCAAGCATTGTTTTAAGTGCTTCTCAATGGCTATATGTGAAACATTTAATTTCTCTGCAATCTACGGTATAGTTTGCTGACGATTCGCTTCGATGATGGTTTTGATTTCATCCGCATTAAATTCAACTGGTCGACCTGAACGTTGGTCATCTTTAAGAGAAAAATGTCCAGAACGGAATTTTTCAAACCAATTTCGGTATTGCCTTTCTTTAAGGGTTTCATCACTATACACATCACGTAACTTTTTGGGCCTTGCACTGCGTTCTTTCCTTTACAAAAATAATAAAGCAAAATATGGCGGAAATGTTCGCGCTTACACTCCACATTAATGTTGAGGTAAAAAAAAAACTTTAAAAAGAGAGACATCTGTAAGTGAAATCAGCAGTTGCTGTGTTGCCAACCTATTATATCAAAGTATGTAAAAAAGGCTTACTGAATATGTATAAATATGTTAAAATGTGTAGAACAAAAACTTTACAGACTATATATACCTAAGCTCTTCTAGGCGCGCGAATATAAGTATTCAAATATTAATATGTCTGTACATGGTAAAAGCCTTCTTATATAACAGATTTAAACTGAAAAGGCAGATAAGTGGCAACCAGTTTGCCAAACAGTCATCTATGAAGAGAAAGACGAGAATATTTAAAACGTGGCAGTAAAAGGATACAAACAAATTTAATTGCAAAAAATATATGTATTGATATCCACACACTTGCACATTTTGTAACCATGATTAATTGTTTCCGATGTAAACCTTTGCGGCTTAACAATTGCAAAATAATGCAAAGGATGAACACGTTGCGGAGATGAAGAAAGAGGATTAAAAAAAAAAACGTTTTACACAAGTTCTTTTCTTTGTGTGCTCTTCCCATTGCAACGATTTCCTGCTAATGATTACAATATGTTTTTGTTGACGTTACGTTTTAGGAAGATCGGAAAATATTGTTGCTATTTAAGTTAGGGCGCACAAGAATTTATTAACACATAGATTGAAACGAAAGTGATATATAAAACGAAAATTGGTTTTATTTTTTTTTGTTCTAGTCCATTTTTATACCCTATACCATTTGTGGTAAAGAGTGTAATAAGTTTGTGTGGATGTATGTAACATATAGAAGAACCGGAGAGAGATGTACCTTTTATTAAAACTTCAACTTAAAGATCGCAGTTTTTGAGTAATTTTGCACAAAATTTTTTACATTGACGTATCTTGGCCCCAGGGCTAACGCTACCGGAAATTTATTCGATAGGACCATTTTTACAATCCCTGCCCGTACAATGCCTCTCTTGAAATGCAAAATTTGCAAAAATTGCAATTTCTAATATAACCTGAAAAAATCGGTAGAGATTATTATTTTGGCATTTAAAGAAAAGTAAAAAATTTATGTCGGATGGAACCATTTTTTAAACTACCTGCCATATAATCGTTCCTGTGAAAATAAGCCTTCATATGGCAAAGATTTAATTTTTAATACTTTATGATGCAAATGACTTTCCAATCGCTCTGCGATAGCACTAACTCCGCGATAGCGTATTGTATAGATTCACCTTCGGTCATTTTCAATCCCAGTGGCCTTTTGAATAAACTCTACTTGTCCTTTTGGTCTATAGATCTCATTTAACATTATCCATGCCTCATTTCCTGATTTTCAATTTTCGATATGAGCCCATAGCAATACAACAATTCTTCGACTGTTTCTACAACAGTTCTGCTCTACAATTTAGATAGAAATTCTGGACCAGTATTGCCTTTATCTTAAAACACCATGAATTCATATCTTCCAGCTTCTCACTATTGAACCTTTGTGAGCTCTTTTTTTTTCTTATATGCAGCACTATTAATAATATATTTAATTTTTTTCTTAAGAATCATCTTCTGTGTTCATAGCCTGTGGATTAGTTTTTATATTGGAGGTATTTTTATTCTCTTAGCCTTTTATCTTTACATTAACATTGGAAGAAATTATTTAAGAGAATGAGAAGTTTTCCAAGGTTTATGTCGAAAAAGAACGTAAGTATAACTTTAGATTTTTCTTAGAGGACAACGGAAATCGTTATGTCATTGATCTCTACACTTTGTTGTTGTGACCCTTCCGGCTTCTCCAGTACAGAAATATGCAGTAATGTCTCCTAACCGCATAAGTTCATATAAAAAAAGGTTTCTGACCCTTGAGTAATGTCATTTGAAAATAAGGGATTAGGACATGAACCGATTGTGCAACACACTGACTGTACGTTGTAATGAATGTGGCTGTCGTCGACGTCTGGGAAATTTGTTCAGAGTTTTTCTACCATTTAGGCATTGTGTTGTGCTCACCTCTACTTTTGCTTATTGATCCCACCTTAGAGTACTTCCTAGTTCACAGATTCTTTTTATTTCAGTTGTACTCCAGTAGAATCCTCGTTATCAAATTTCCTAATTATTTATGAAAATTTTGTACTTTATTCATTTTTAATGGATTCAATAATGTATTTTGTTTTAAATGCATTACCTATAGTTAAAATGCATTGGTAATGACTTTGACAATGATCTCAGTAAATGACAATAGCACTTTACATCTTAAAGCTTTAGCCCAACTAAACTACTACATATCTTATGCCTATGTCATCTTTTGTATAGTTCTCTTTTATTTGTTTATGTGTCTTTTGGGATTCGCCTTAACCAAATCTTTTGCCCATAAAGCTATTATGTAAATCGTGAATATCGCATTTTGCCTAACGGTTTTTTAAAACCTTAAGCCCCATTTGTATGAGCTTCTAGCAAGTTTTCGTAAACTCCTTTCATTTTGTGACACCTACTGATAAAAAATTAGAAAACATTATATGCTCCGCATAAAAAAACAAGAATCATTTCTTGTTTTTTTTTTCAAAAACATTAATTTTATTGCTTTTATTCAATTTGATTCTTATATTCGGGTATACTAATGAACAATAAATAATAGCAACGAGAGCTAGGGTGAGAATGGTACATACCTCCAATAAATTTTATCTTAATTTTCGTCTAAATGACAAAAATGCACATAATTACCCTCCAAGCCTTTTCGCCTTTCTTTTCTTTCGTTCTTTTTTGCGTTACCTGGAAAACAATATTGAGAGCTCAATACGGAGGGTTTATTCGCTTTAGGTTGCCTCCCAACTGGGGAAATTTGATGTTAATTATGGAGGCGTGTGTGGTACTCAAAATCTTTTTCCTTTCTTTCTTTATTTAACTCTCTTAAAAATTAAGGATAACTTTTCGAACGGTGTGTACACATGTTTTAATAATATAATAAAATAAACATTCGCAATGACGCAAATAACTGATTTTAAGTAATCAATATATCCTCGTCGTTCATCTGCATCAATTGCACCATACGATTCAAATTTTTCACATCAACTTCGTAAGACGGTATATTATTTATCAGCAATTTTTGCCGGGAAATTTAGAATATTGAAACGGGTTTTCAAAAAACCGTGTAATGTGGAAAAAGGTCACCAAAGTGTTCCGATCCAAGTGACTTACAATAGGGTTTGCCCTTGGTCCGTCATTGTACCTAAATACCTAAATTCTCCGATGTTGCGATGTTTAGTTTCAAAACAAAATTGCGTGGACAAACAAGCACGCGCATTCAAATTAGCCCAGAAAATAATTCTGAATCGTAAAGTAAAGTCCATCTTAAGTGTTTCTGCTTGTTTCATATAGATATACGTTGTCCCACTAGTAATGTAGGATATAAACGAAGGACATATAAAGTCGAGAAAGTTTTTGATGAAAATTTTAATAGAATTTTTGGCATTTTTAGAACTTTGCTATTTTTAAAAATTCGTTACGCGACTTTTTGATTATTTTTCATTAAAATATTGTATCACTAATTCTATTAGCTCAGTGGGCTTATGCATATGTATTAAATGTCCACAATCCAACCAATGTACCTCGGAATTTGGAAAAAATATTTGTATATCCGCCCAAGTATTGGGACTAAAAATATAAACAGAACATTGTTACTCAAATATTATACAATACAACAGATACAACATACTCCACAAAATTAGATCGATTACCGCAAACAAACATGGCAGATCCTTCAAAAGGCGAGAATTGCATAATTTGATCTCTAAATTCAGTATAGGAACGTAAATTTTCCATCAAGGCATCAACATTTACATTCCAGTAAAATCTTGGGTCAAAAATGTTTTTATGTTTTTAAATATTATTAAAACTGAGACTTACTCTCCGCTTTGTTTTTTTCGTAAATTTCTTAATATAAATTTCACATTTTCTTGGTAATCCATAACCTTTGAAAACAACTCTGACATCATAACTTGACCTTCGGGTAAAGTTAGAGTTTTCGGTATTTCGATACCCTTCATTAAAATGAATATCTGTTGCATTGTCATGGGATCTTGAGGACGGCCTACCGGTGATACATCTAATACAACAATTTTCTCTACCCAATCAGGCTATTGCATAGAGCATTTACAGGTTTACGTTAGCAAAGTTAGTAAAAAAAGTCATATTATTATTTAACCTACATACTTCAAAGCCAAATACATCACGGCGCGACCACCCATGCCATGACCCATGACTGATGCTTTCCTGTATCCTTGCGTTCGCATAAATTCTAAGATATCAGCCGCCAAGAGCGTGGAGTTATGTTCTTTGGTATGCGGAGAATCACCATGATTTCTAGCGTCAACTGTGAATATCTACTGAAATTCAGAAACAATTATAAATTTTTTTTCTCCTACTTGGTCTTACCTTTCGGTTGCATTTTTGCGCTAGTGTGCTACCAACTATTTTCCAATTTGCTTTGCTGCCCAACATGCAGTGCATCACTATCAATGGAGGAAAATTTTCATTTGTGTATGTAGTTTTGTGAACGTCATAAGCCATAGAAATCAGTCGTTTATTTGAAAACTTAACTGTACAACGTGGCATGTAATTGCGGTTAAAAAAGAATTTCTTTTGAAAGTGTAACATTTGATTTTGAATACACTTTGAAATTTTCTCTCAAATGAAAAATATTCCAAAATACATACACTTAGCAAATAAGGCAGAAAGTCATACAAAGTTTATTCCCTGAAAATTTTGACTTTTTATTAATATTTATTTAACACAAACTTATATCAAAATGACAGAAAACTCCACTTTCACTACGGTTATCTTACTAAATTATAAACATCAAAGGAACATATGTTTATCGGTGACAGTAATCAGCGACAAGAACAACGTATCATATAATCTCTTCTGTAATCAGAACATCAACATTATGATTTAGCAATAAAATAGTCAATGGCTCTCCTTTACCAATGATAATTTTTCTCTCTTCTTTGCCTTGAAATGAATAGTGCGCGGGTTACCATATATTTTAGGCACAATAAAGGGGAAAGAATGAGTCAATAAACTTATATTCAATATTTATGTTGAAATAATAAAAAATACATAATTTTTATTACTTCAAAAATTATATAGTATATGGTATAAAAAAGCAATAGCATTTTAATAAGGTCACATTTCAAATTAATGCTTTCGTAAACTAATGGGTTTTGTATTTTGTCATTTACTCCCGACGCTAAATAAGAGAACAAAGTGCAATTTATTCATCAACATAGTCTCCTTCGATGGTGAATACCAACAACAACAAGCACATGTCTAACATTTCGAAACTTAATTTATAGAATAATTTAAGTCTCAAAATGCACTTCAGCTTCCGCAATGACTTGATCGTTTGATCTAAATCATTTTTCTGGGACAGTCAAATGTAAAGAAACCCTTCTAATTGTTATGCCAACAAACATCGTTTCGTAAATAGATGAGAGAGTTCTGTGCCTCACGGGTAGCCATCAAATATTCCTGGGGTTATTGAGAGACTTATAACAAATCAAAAAAATGTGCGCTTCGGATCGTACCTGACTATTCAAAGAAAACTTGCGTCGGTTAATTGAAAAAATTCTTGCCACCAGGATATTTTTCCTATGTAAACGAAATGGTTGATGAATGTGAAATCTATATCTTAATCGTGTTACTTACCACTCGTTTATTGTAATTTGTTATTGGATTTTGTTGCCTACCCTAGAAACCCCTCAGAAACGTTCCTTTTGTTGATTTAGCTGAGTTGTATTAAAACATTTATAGAACTATTTAGTGAGTTAATGCGTCAGTGGTTTGTTTAACTTTTCCGATTATCATATATGAAATAACAATTTTGAACATAGTGCATAATTGCAAGTAACCAGCACGCTCGGAAGTATCACAAGTTGTATGTGAGTTCCTCCTGTGAGTTTGGGATGAGATATAAGACATTTTACGAAGTCTGAAAAAGAATAACGACAAGCATGGAAATCATGTTAACATTTAATTTCATAACGAATGCGTATAACATTTGTTGGCATCGCCGTTATTCTTGCTGCTTTGTAAAGAGCTAAATATGCAGCCTTTCCTGAATCTTTCGTACGATGCGATTTCATTTCCTAACAGTACTAAGATAAAATATAGGCGTGACACCTCAACATACCATTTTGTATCTGTCACTAAATCGGTTAAAATATTGAACGTATGTGCTGGTCTGTCAGTCAGCCAAAATGTAAGCACATACACAATACAATGACAACAAGCGAAAGATGACTACACAATGATTTTATCCGCATCAAAAAGACAAAAAATAACAATTGATCCAAACCACATAAGGACGTCAATGTCAGAGTAAGAAGAAATAACAGTAACAGAAAGTATCAAAGCCGGCCCCAGGCATATAAGCGTATAATATACATATGCATGTTATTATTGGATGCATAAAAATAGAAAAATTGAAGAAAAACTTGTAGTGTTTGCTTACTACCTAGATTTCTGTATATGTTTAAACTGTTAATTCATGTTAGCTTAGAAGATCTAGACACATAAAAACATTTTTACACACCTTTTCAGATTCTTTGATTGTCACCTCAAAAGTTTTAAGTATGCGATTGCTGTGGAGATAACAAGCTGGAAAGAGGCTGCACAAGGACAAGAAAAAAAATTTAATTCAAAATCAGAAAAATTGTCAACTGACAAAGTTCAACAAGTTTATCAATAGTGTATAGCTCAAAATAATTATGTGCTTGTACAAACAGTTCTTTAGTTAGCTCTTAACCTTCTCTTTTCTTGTATGAATTTTGCCAAAAGCATATTTTTATTCTTTTCCCATTTCTATACCTACCACCGAAAAATAGGCGATTATTAATTTTATCAGTTTGTTTGCAACACCCAGAACGAAGCTCCAGAGATGCCATAAAGCGCATATATATTTTCTTGTTCAGCATAAAATTTAGAATCGATATAAGCATCTCCGTCTGTCCGGCTGTACATTGTCGACAGTAATCATTTTCCTGGTCGCAAAAAATTAAGATATCTGGATGAAATTTGCCAAAAGTATTGCAAGTTCTTTCACATATGTTGGTATTGAAAACGGACCAAACCGACTTCCGTTTTCTGGGTGTTTTGCTCGCTTGCTTGTTAGACTACAGTTAAAACAGAAAAAAAAATTTCCACGGTTTTCCATAAAAGCAGAAAAATCTGCCACGCCCACTTATTAAAATTTAGTTTTTGTTGACCTTTTTTTTAAGATGCAAGTGGTGGATAAAAAAGATTCGGCGCAACTGAATGTAAGTTTTTTATTTGTTTAAACTAAACCTAAAACATTCTCAAACATTGCCTGTATGCAGTAGACGCATATATGTATATATCGGTTGCTAGTTTCTCTAGGGTTCTCACGCTATTGTGTAAGAGCTTTATAAGAGAGAGAGAGATAGAAAGAATCCTTAACAATCCAAGATGTCTTTGTCTCCTGTAAACTTCAATGTATCGAAAACGCAACGAATCTTAGGTCACCGCAATTTAAATTAACATATGAATTGTACTGTTGCTGCATAAAAGAATTCAAATTCGGTGTTATGTTCAAACGAAGCGACGCATGGGTTATTACGCAGATTGATTAACAAAAGTTATACACAATGCTAAAAATTTATATTTATTTTATAGACGAAAACGGATCGCATATCACACGATAGCTTCGTTATTCCATCTGTAAGATTGTCCTAATATTAAGAAAAACCTATCGGATTTTGTGGTGAACATGTATTAAGTCTTTACATGAAAGGATATCGATGCTCTCTATGGCAAGTAATACAAATTGAGGCGATTATTATGCTGCAAAAGTATTATTCAGCAAAAACTATGTAAGGAATTTTCTATTCGACAAATTTTGGGTATTTCGTGTCACTAGAAATGCAACGCAACGGTACAAAGTCTTTGTTGTCTCGAACCGGCTTAGTAGCGGGTTGAGGATTTGAAAATAGTACTAAATGTGCAGGTGGCTTTATTAATATAATCCTCCTCTACTTTCCCTGTTTTGAAAGTGGTTGTCCAGTTTATCACTTTGATTGTAATTTAGTTTGTAAGGTTTTAAGGTCTAGTGAAATGAGTTTTTACTTTTCATAGGAAGATCGTTAGTTAACCTATGCTACTTCAATGCAATTGAAGTTTGCTTTTGATCCAGCATGTTTAGGAGATATATCAAAAATTAAAATCAAGCAAAAAAAAACAACAATTTTTACTTCATACTCTGAGAAGAATTAGAATTTTAATGATCTGAATTCGAAAAATTGACAAGCACGTTTACATAGGGAAACCTGTTTATAGTTTTTTTCATATATTACAAGTTTATACGAATTTAATGTTTCAATGCTCGTAAAGGCGTGATTGGAAGGAAGTGCGAGGAACATATTTGAAGTCATTGCGCTACACCTTATACTAAATCACGTTGACAGGTGAAAGATCTTTTTCTTTGTTGTTGTCGTTGTACTGTTGCCGAACAAATGCCTCATCAATGCGTCAAAAGAGTTAAGAACGACACCATTGGCAAACGTCGACAAACACAATGATGAAGCGTTGAAAGGCATCTTGCACGCACAAAAGCACACTTGGGTGAGTTTTTTTTCGAGAGGCAGTATGTATATTGGCAACCGATTCATGTGCTTCTGCGTTGTTCGTCAATTGACAACATGAGGACATGACCCTGTTTATCTGTCAGTCAACTTGACTCTCTGTACGTATGAAAGCCGTTTGAAACTAAAATGCACATCACATACATATATTCATATTTATGTATTTGAGTTGCTGAAAAGTGTGTTTATTTGAAATTGTGCGGTTTACATTCTAATTGAGTTGAACATGATTTCGCATTTCAGTATGAACGGGTTAAGAAAAGAGTGGCAATTGTCAAAATTTATAACACCGTCATAGTGCGTAATTGTTTTCAAACCTTCAAAAAGTATACCGACAGTAAAAGGCTAAAGCGTGTAAGATTTCTCTTTCTTTATTAGAGGTCTTTTTTGAAAGGTGAATAGTTCCCGCGAATAATGACAATGATGCAGCCAACGTTTATTTAATGAAATGGGAATAATTTATTATACCCACCATCGAAGGTGAAGGGTATATTTCATTTTGTCATTTGGTTTGTAACTATCAAAGGAGCATTAAATTTAGAATCGATGTCGAGCATGTCCATCTGTCCGTCCGTGGTAAACATTCTCGTGGCCGCAAAAATAACGATATCAAATTCATATTTGGTAAAAACATTGGAAGTTCTTTCATTGCCACGTGCACTTATTACAATTTAGGTTTTCCCACTTTTTTAAAATAAACGTGATGGGTATAAAAGATTTGGCACAGCCGAGTATAACTTTCTCAATTGTTATGTCCAGTATTAGCTGATGATGTTGCCTTTACGGTTGTTTCTTACTCTTCTTTTAGCTACGAAGAGTAAAGTACCCAGTGATTACAGTGATTATGTTCATACATCATCTTTTTAATACATTTAAGTGATGAATTAAAAGTGTAGAGAGTAGGACAATAAAAAGCGGAGCAGAACAGCGAAAACCCACAGACGTGATACTGTCCTGTCGATGTTTTTGAAGAGGTTGATGTTGATTTAGAAAGAAAAAATACTGCTAGGTTTTCTATAGGGAGAAATGGTTCAAAGTGAATTGTACTTGCTTAGAACACACTTGAACACATGAATGCGCAAAATATTGATAAATAATATTACTTTTCAACAAACACGTGCAACACGAACAAACCCGGTCCTAGAGAGAGAAGGCAAAAACAAAAAAAAAATCAATAATTGCATAAATGGTTAAGATAGATGCATTCCTTTAAATTAAGCCCAAAAAAGGAGATCATGGGAGTCAAAATGTAACTTTTTGTTAGTCACTTTCTACGTTGAAATACAACTTTGTAAGCGATTGTGGTGGTCATTTTTCAATTTTTATGTTCAGCGCTAATATGAGTTGGAAATTGATCCCAAAATTGACACGAAAATCGGTGTCCCTTTGCAATTTATATTACTATTGAGTATAAAAAAAGAAAATTACCACCTCAAACTCTTACAAAGTTGTATTTTAAAGTAGAAGGTGACTACCAAAAAGTTACCTGACACATCCGCTCTACATGCCGACATATGAAACAAACATTTTTCAATAAAAATACTTGAATAATTTTTATATGCTTCTACATTTAATATAAACGCGTATATAAATGTACTTAAGTATTTAATGCAATCATATATCTGCGCGTAATTGTACAACCTTTTATAGTGGTTGTTTAATCTTAACAGCTCATTAATTGTTTGTTTTATTATGGTACTTGCAAACACTTCCATGTATAATCGGTTTTTAGATTTCCTCCGCCGCGCTTTTTGACAGTCCCTTCATATGATACATAGATACGTTGGTATGTGTGAAATTATGTTCTAGATATAATAAAAATATTTTTATTAGCCCATAAAATATATTTGTATACACTTTCCGCGTACTTGTATGTGTTAAATACCTGACCCTTGATATTTCTTAATAGAAGTGCCACTCACATGTATATTACTCCTGTAGATCTTTCTAGGCAGCTCTGTTATCTGCTGTTTTATTTTATTCACCTCATTACATATCAAGTAGCAACATAAACGACTCTTATGTGATTTTTTCTTATTTTTTTAATGTTAAAAATTCATTAAGTGTATGCTTTAAAGGAAACTTCACTTTATATTACCAAGCTCGAAAAAATAAATAAAATTGGCAAAAATTGGAAATTTCCTCGAAAATAATTGTATTGAGTGTTGAGTGTGTCTTTACAATACGTTTTAATTCCATTTTGACATTAAAAATTATTAAAAACAAAAAACGGTAACCAAATATTTTTATGTACCGGGTCTTTCAGTGTCGTCCAATCAGCGGCCACGTGATTATTTTTATTAATAATCAACGGACGATACTGGAATAGTAAAATGTGAATAATTTTCCATGAGGTTTCGGTCAAGAAAACAATTCAGTGTATTTGGAAATTTCGTTGATATCTGGCCAGAATAAACGCAAGCAATCTAATTTTAATAGCTTTTCTAACAACAACATATTGACACAAAATACGAATCGTTTTTATATTCTAAATTCTTCCCAAAGCCGCCACAAATTGCAAATCTTTGCGTACGAGATATAAAAGAGACAATGAGTTTTTCAACTGTTATTGCAGCAAAGGAGTTTATTTACAAAACCATGAAAGACGGCTAAATTAATATACTGACTAAATTTATCGCTTCATATAGTAAGTTGGTGAATTATTTATTTGAGAGCCATATTCAGTTTCAGCTGTTATTATATTCTAGGTGAAGATCATGAAGATCAAATAAATAAATAATTAAATAAAGTCCGGTCTGTATATATAACTTAATCAATATCCATCAGTCTTATGATAGACCTCACGCTGGCTCCGTGATTCTAGTAAAATCTAGGATTGGTTACAAAATCTTGAATGTCTTCAAAATTTCTTTTATTAAAGTGAATTGCAACTCAACTGATATTTCAGCATCGTTAGCAACAAAACTATTTAAAACTGGATTTTCCATTTAGTAAGAATTTAATTCAACGTCTTTCTTCAAAATACGCTATATGAACATTCGCGTAGGTCTCTTGGCAACGTCTGTTCCCTCTTCTATTTGAAAATTAATTTAATTTTGTTCCGTAAATTATTTAAAGTTTTCTAGGTTAACGTGAGTTCCGTTTATCTATATCTATATTATCTATATTGGTCCCATTAAACGACAACAATCTCTGTTATTTTCTTCGCCTTTCCATAACATTTGTTTATTATGTTTCGTATAGATTGCAAATTAAATATGTATATATAAAAAAGAAAAAGGGAAAAACAACAAATTTTTAATTCGTTAAAAAGTTTTAATACGATTTATACAAATAAAAATAAATTAAAATTTGAAATAATTACAACATTTTTAAGAACCCTTAGTTCAAAGCGGTAACTTTGGTCGTTTAAGAATGGCTTTATCGCCGGACTTATCAATTAATTTTTGTTCTTGTAATTTGAATTACTAAATCTGACGACAATTTGAAAAGTAGTTAATGTACATGTTGAGAATTTTATTATAGAACTATTCTACTTTTTGTTCAAAATTCTCGATCTCATAATACATACATAAGCGTTAATGTGCTGTGTGTAATCGTTTCAATAAAGGAATTGTTAAAGGTCTTGCAAAAATATTTTCGAGAGTGATCAGAATTTATGGATTATGTGCTATTCGTATGTCTGCCACCACCATATGCTGATGTTATTGAATAAAACTTCAACGAAAACGCGTAGTACATCACACAATTAGTAATAGAATCGAAAGAGGAGAACTTACCTTCAACGCAACTTTTATAAATAGTGTAATTCAACTTTAAAAACTTTTTAATGGAAAGTTTAAAGCAACAACGAAGTTTGAAGCTCCCATAGAAAAAATCCTTTCTTTTCTCTTTTCTTAGTTATAATACAATAGAACCATCTTTTAAATGATTTGGAATTGTTAAGTGAAAATGTTGCTGAGGCTGTTTGTTTTATTATTACTCTTAAACTCTAATATCCAAATATAGTAATTCCACGCAGGAGAATGCAATGTGCAACGTGTATCCATCCAACTATTTACATTCATTTTAATGAAAAAGTTTCTAGAAAAATCTTTAACGGTATATAACAATTTTTGATTTTCACAAACATAAATATTCGTTGAAGGATGCAAACATAAAGAATAAAAAAAGGAAAAAGATAAACAAAAAAAAAATAGATAAAATCAATGCAAAATTTTAGAAGAATTTTGCTTTAAAACAAGTTGAAATATTTGTAAAAATAAATGTTAGCAAAAACAGCAAGTGAGGGAGTGAGTGTTATCGCTAAAAATTGAACTTCACATTTAAGAAAATAAATTTTGCAATAAATAACAACGAGTGACTAATATGTTTATTTATACATCTCGTTGTACTATCGTATAAAACGTCGCAAAAAATTTCAAACAAATTTCATTTTACTAACGTGGAGGCACAAGATCAATGCGATCATCAGTCAAGAACATTTTTTTTGAGTCCAAAAAAATTGATGTTATAACATTTTGTTCACGATGTTGACCATTTAAACGTGTATATTCAAACACAACTTCTTTAAGGAAATCTTGTAGTCTCTGAACACATATGTATAATACATGTATGATATGTATTTGGAAACAATCAAAAAGTTTACTGTAACAACTACTTTTCTAAAATAGTTCTTTTAATCGTATTGGTAAAAAAAATGAAAAGATCTTTTAACTTTTTATAGAGTATAGGAGACGGATTGAATGGTTCGTTAACTAGTGCGCTAAGGTCATAGTTTACATAGAGCAAAGTCCTACGAAAAAGTTAGCGAACATTAAAACTTTTATGTTCAGATAAAGCCAAGGACACGGCATCATCCTTAATTAGCTTAACCAGACCTTCTGTACCTATATATAAAAGATTAATTGATTAATCCATTAGGACGTATGTTATCCATTTGGATTAGGAAGCTTCCGAGCGATTTAGTACAATCTACACTTCTGTACTCGATATGAAATGCACATATTTATCACAAAGTCCAGCGCCAAAAACATTCTTAATTGGCACTAACACACTCTTAATTATTGATATAAAAATGAATTAATAAAATATAATATATATATATGCGTCATTATGCAAATTTTGGTAGAGGAGTTTTGGGATGATTTGGTTCTTAGCTTACAGACTCTATTTTCTAAATTTGGAAGACTGGTTTCAGCAATGATGCTGTAGATGTTGTTCGGAAAACATTTATGCTAACTCTTACGACTTGGAGATAAACGGTTTCAGAATATTTATAGTCGATTTTTGAACAATCATTTTCCTAAGGTAAGCAACGGTGTTAACGTGAACGAAACTTTGTGAAGGAAATGCTTTAGCTGAAGGCTATGTTTTCAATGAATGTTTCCAATGAATGTTTTGTTAAAATATAGACGTCATCGGCGTGTAGACAATATTCAATTTTCGGAATGCAATTTGAAAAAGTGTAACAGACAGAACAGATTCTTGGGGAATTCCATTATTATTCACTTTAATTCTGAATATCTTTTAAAAAAGTTCCTTAACAATATAAAATTATTGATGTAAGTGGCTTTCGTTTATAATTAAATAACAAGTAACAGCCTTGACCGGCAATAGTGCAATTACACTGTACGGTAGTTTTATATCTACTATTAGAATATGGGAATGTATCAATTATTTTGCTGGTGTTACTTGTAATAAAAGTGGGCATTCGCCTTTTACTTCATCTTCGATGTGTAAAAAAAAAGAAAAGCTTAAAGTGGATAAATGTGTTGTTGGGCTTCTTTAATGAATTCTCCTTCACTGTCTCAAAAAGTGACTTTATGCAATTAGAAGACATTTTTTGAAAAGGGAAAAATAAAAGGGTTTTTGTGTGCATTTGCCTTTGCACAACAGATACGTTTGACAAACAAATAATATATGTTTTTTAAATAAACACTCTTCCATGTATTCACCTTATTTTTACTTTACATTCTTATATCCTCTGCACTTCTCATTAACAAACATTATTTATATGACTAAAACAACATGGTAACGCTTGTGCCTTCGTTTTCTGTGTCTATAAAAATTTTGTGCCCGCGAAGACAATAATGAATAACTCAATTGAAAATGTATTCAATGAACGAGGAATTGTTTTCAGTTAAATACTATTGTCTTATTTATGTAATTATGTGCGTGTGCACGTGTTCGTTGTTTGCGGCGAAGCTGTTACCGCAATAATCTTGCTTCCATGCCTTACTGACTGCTGCCCGTGATCACATTGAATGAAAGCAAAACGACAGCAACGTTACCGCAAATATATTTGTAATAAGGTTGTAAGCAGAGCACATGTGACAGCACATATATCTTTTTCATATAAATTAACAAGCATTTTCATATGTCTTCTCCGTCATATGCATCTTCAGTATACATCTGTGGCATACATGCCGTCTTTCAAGAGAAGATAAAGAATAATTGATTTTTTAAATATTTTTCTCATCCTTTAAGTGTTGAAAATCTGACAAACCTTAAGTATTTTTTGATGGATTAAGAATATAAACTGAACTCGAGAGAATATATAGATAAATAATAATAACAGCAACGAAGACAAAATCGTTTAGAAACAAACCTTTCGTTTTCATGTTTTATTTGTTTTTAATTTTTTTGCTTTTTTTGCAATCCTTGCACTCAACAAAGAAGGCACTTGAAGTAAAAGCCAGAAATGAAAAAAACATAATGTTCTTTTAAGGATACCTTAGTTTTCCCTTTTTTTATTTTACTCCTTTAATGACTTTTTGTGTTCAATGGCTTAGAAAATATATTTCATTGTGCTCGATATAAAAGGGAAAGGTGTACTAAAAGAAGTAAATATTAAAAAACCTTTTTCGGTTAATGCATTTCATTTGCTTTGTTTCTATTCATTTTGTTGGAAATATCTTGAAATTGTGCACAGAATTAACAATAAAAAATTTCTATGTCGTAGGCTTTCCGGCTTCCAAAGGAAAACTATGTTCAAGAAATTACTACCGTTTGTAATTGTTATTGCAAAAGGCCAATGACATCTTAGCAGAGGCAACGTAGGCGTGATATTAATTGCAAGTCGAGACTAAATAGTGATAAAATAACAAACGAAAGTTTCAAAAATTTAGCTTGGACAGTTGAGAGCCATTTACAAAACAGTCCAATTTGAGTTTTTTTTGATACGATTTATTAAATTTCAGTTATCAAAATCTTCTTATCAAAATTTCTTATATTTCATTATTTTAGTATAAATTTTTGATTGTTTTATTTATTATTTTTTCCATTTTTGAACATAAACTATATATATGTATACATTTGTTTATGGTTTGTTTTATTGTAAATTTTCAGTTCTATTTATAAATTATTGAATAAATTGTATTTCTCCTTCAACTCGAACAGTTAATTTTTATTATATTATTTTTCCGTGAAGCACCATGAGCTTATCTTTCTGTATTTATTTCTGGAGAAAACATCCATAAAACTGAGGTGTTTTCAGTTTGTTTTATATATAAATATGGAATAGGATCGACCTAGCCCATTTTTAATTTGAAGTCGATATCTTCATTTTGCGGCTAGAAGAATGTTTGCCATAAACACTGCACAGACGGACATTCTTAAATCGATTCTAATTTTAATGCTGATCGAGAATATATATACTTTCTGGGGTCTCTGAAGTTTTCTTCTGAGTGACAAACAAAATGACAAAATAAATATACTTTTCACCTTCGGTTGTGGATATAAAAATTATGCGATTAAAAAAATCCGCGCGTTTTTAATGGAAACGTCTTGATGCCCTTTTAATACAATAGCAATGATGTTTTTGTCGCACTCTATATAAAATACGGGCCGATAATTTGACAACGACTATGCAGATACAGAATTAGTTTTCCAAATTTGGCTTCACTATCGCAAAATATATAAGTTAACGGAAATTTTATTAAATTTACCTTTTGATCTCACACCCTATCAAATTGAACCCCATCGTCTCTGTAAATTGAGTTCATTTAATAATATCAATTTTTTATTTTTTATTTTTAACTCGTAAGAATAAACAAGGGTGTGAAGATAAATTCGAATTTAACCAGCGAAGACATTTACCAATAACATTAACAGAGCTCTGTAAACGGATTAACATAGAAATTTGAAATTTGGTAACACAGTATAACCCGACTAGGAAAAATGGTTAAATTAGAGACTCTAGTGCGACCAAACTAGAAAATTCCAACGGTATTCGCATACATCACGTGAAAGTGTATGAAAAGAGCTTTCAAACAAACTAAGTAAATTCAAATTCGAAAAAAAAAACGAATTTGAGTCTGTTAAAAACGAATTTCAATCTGTTAAAAACAAATTTAAGTACGTTTTTCTCTGTTAATGTTATTACACCATGTGCAGCTTTGCCAAGTGAGCAATTTTCAAAAAATTGTTAAAAATAGTTCTGGAAAGCCAAATTTGAATTCACTTAGTGTAGTTGAAAGCTCTTTTCATACACATTCACGTGATGTATGTGAATATCGTTGGAATCTTCTAGTTTGGCTGCACTAGAGCCTCTAATATGGCTAATTTTGTTCGGTCGGCTATCGTCGATATATCGATATATCGATATTCAAGCATTTATTGAAAGGAATTCACTAAAGTAGCGGGTGCATTTCGTATGTAGTTTTAAAGATTGTTTCATGTAAATTCAGATGGCGTTTACAAGAGTTTCCTAGATATCTTAATTTGGACGGAGTGGGCTTCCAAATCCAACAATAGCTAATTGTTTTGCAGGTCTATGTTAATCCGTTCACAGAGCTCTGTTAATGTTATTGGTAAATGTCTTTTCTAGTTAAATTCGAATTTATCTTCACACCCTTAGAATAAACAATATATACCTGATACTTTTTCTCAGATATCAAATAAGTTCCCAGATAATAGTCAATAAGAGTAAGTACACAACTTTGCAATTATAAATTTTTACTTTACTTTTTAAGAATAATTTGAAATAAAGATTAGTTGCAGTCAAGTACTCAACCAATAAACTTCGTTTTAATTAACTTATAAATTATGTAATTTCAATGCAAAACTAAATAATAGCTATGTAAAGAAAATTTGGCATTTTGCTTAATAAAGGAAATGATCGAATTCAGAGAATAATATAAATATTTGTAGTATTATTACATGTTTTTTGTGATTAATATCAATATTGAGTAATTTTTTAATAACGCATGTTTTTCTCTGTGTGGTTCTATTGTAGTTATCTTTTCATGAGTTTTTTCACGTCTTCCATAAATTTCATTTTTTCTCAGCTCTTTCTTTTATAATAACATGTTGTTTTTGTTTAATATAGAACAAAAACTTGGCATCATTTACACAAGTTACATAAGTTTTATACGTATTTGTAATGCGTGTTCTATATGGAGTGCAGCAAAAATCTATTAATTTATAAACGAAGTTAGAGTCTCAAAAAATGTATGCGTAAAGCACAAATACTAGCAAAAACTTGTGCTGGTGGTGTAAGAATGCATGTGCGTCACACATTGAAAACCACAAGAATATTTATGTTCTTAAATAAAGGTGACATCAAATACCATAATATGTGCGCATGAGTGCGCGCGTACGTTGACAATTATACTTGTGCACTTTCTGACATAAGACAAAAAAAAAGCGAACATACAAACTACACAAACGGGTTAAGGAAAACGGAAATTGTGGTAAACACCAAAGCTTCCTTTTAGTGCCATGGTAAACAAATAATAAGTAAAAAATTTATATGGGGCTGTGTCGAATCTTTTGGATCCACTACTTTTATCTTCAAAAGAAGAGAATAAACCAAATTTTAATAGGTGGGTATGGCAGATTTTTTCTATTTTTATGGAATACCTTGGAAATCGACCGATTTAGTCCATTTGCAATACCATCGTATGTGAAAGAACCTCTAATGCTTGGCCAAATTTCATCCAGATATCTTAATTTTTGCGGCTAGGAAAATAGTTATTGCAGACATTACACAGATAAACGAACAGACAAATGGACAAACGGGCAGGCGGATACGTTTTGTTGGATTCCGAATTTGATACTGATCACTGAATATATTCACTTTTGGGATTTCTGCAGTTTCTTTCTTAATGTTTCAAACGTCAATATTCTTTATATCGAGTGGGCATGGCCGATCCTTTCCATTTTTGTATTGACAGTAGCTTTCAGAAAAACCCAATTTTATTGCGATGTTCAGAGTCCATTATCACCGAAAACCTCCATATCTACTCTCTCATATACGTAAGACACTAAAACTATTATAAGAAATTTATGATTTATCTTATATATATATATATAGAAGTATTTAATTTCACTGCCATGTGGCAATTGGCATGTGGTTTTTCTGGCAGCTCTTAACTTACTTTGAGAAATATCAAAAAACTGAAATTGATAAATTTCTTTCAAATTTGTTATAAGGCGGTCAATACATTACAATTTTTGTCCAATTGCAAGATCACTTTTCATATCAATTTTTTTTTGTTTTTTATAACATAAAATATGATTTAATTTTTGATTTGTGCTTATACATTTTCTATTTTTGTCCAACTTTTTTTTTAGTCGCTTTGTTGATTTTTCAATACCGCTCAAGTATCAATTATCTTGTGAAAGACGTTGATCAACGGTGATTACGGCGTAGCAAACACAAAAATGTGGATCAGGCACTTGCCAACTTTATATTTGCTAACCCGAGAGAGAATGAAAATTTTTATGCACCAGCCTTCTTTATGTAAAAACAAGTTATGTTCTAGAGAGCTTAGATTAATAGGCCTAATAAGTATGAGTATCAGAGAATTAAGCGGAAAAAAGGTATTTACAATTGAATTGGCGCCTCCAGCTTCTACATATTCAAGCTTGATAATAAATTTGTCGCAGAAAAAGTCGATCGTCATTCAATAGTTATATCGTTTTCTTTAATTCACGATTTTCTTTACTCTTATATTAAAAATGTTCGGCAAATTCCTTATCTATCTTTTATTTTTGTTCCATTCGTTGTTTATTTATTAATGAAGTATTCGCATAATTTAATATTTAAGGCAAAACTTTGATTTATAAATTCGTTCTCAAAGTTTTTTAATTTTGGTCTGCTTATTTAATTATAAACGCATAACGAATAATGAAGATCACATTCAAAATTGTTGCAGAAGCGGTAAATATTTTATTTAATATATTCTTCAATATTGAAGAAATCAAAATTCTTTCTATACCCTTGACTCAGGAATATAACAAATACTTTCTTTTCCTGCAAAACAGAAATTAGCAAAAGATGAATGAGAAGAGAGAAAGCGATTGCTCTATGCTTGTCAAAGATACAAAATAAATTCATTCCCTTTTTGAAATGTAAACAAAATCTCAAATAATCGTTTATTTTTACAGTACAAGAAATTTTTATTTTGAATTTGCATTTATACTCATATATGATTTTCCTTGTGTCATTCCGTCTGTGTATTCGTTTATTTGCATTTATCACAGTGTTGTTGAAATTTATGAGGTTTTCCCCGTTATATCCTTTAAAGTTAAACTGAGCCATCGTGGTCTTTAAATTGTCTTTTCATTTTGCTCTAATATAAAAAAAGAAATTTTTATGTGTCTTTTGTGCTTTAGGTTTTCTGACGTTGCTGTTAAAAGTTTTGCTTTTCAGTGACTGTTTACAAATATTAGTTTGGGGAAAAAGAAATCCATTATTTTTATATGAACTTCAGGACTTTATTTAACATGCTTCGGATTGTCCGATTTGGGTAGAATATGCACCGTTTTGTTGTATGATTTGTTGCCATTTTAAAGGTAACT
>KK351258.1:98175-128331 GCA_000671755.1 Glossina brevipalpis | reverse complement strand
AAAAAATAATGGATTTCTTTTTCCCCAAACTAATATTTAAAATAAATCGTTGGGCTAGAAGTTGGATGATCAAGAAGATAGAGTAGAGAATGAGAATGGTTCTCTCATTTTCTTGCTGGACAATTAAATGATTTTTCCTTTTGCAAAGACGTGAATTTCAATGTTTGTTTAATGCAAATGAGATACGATTGAATGATATAATATGATTGTTCTATGACTCTGGTACAATGGAAAAAATCAAGATGTTATAACGCATGTGTAATTTGAAAAATCTTTTTTATATTCCTTCTAGGAAAATGAGACGCAATCGTAGATTTCTCTAAAATGTATATAATTTTGAAATTACATTTTAGGTCCGTTTCGTCTCTTGGCTTTTAAGATCAGATCTATGAAAGTGAAATGAAAGTAAAATAAGTGAACATTATATGATATTAAACATCGTATTTGAAAATACGTGTTTTTAGGAAATAATTTATTTTTTCTTTTCGTCTTGTTTTGTTTGTTTATTTTTCTTCTTGTAAATTAAATGTAATTTCAAAATTGAGTTTATCTCTTATCCTGAATTTTAGCAAGCCAATCCTTACGGTATAACTACATCATAAGAAAATCAAAATAGAGAAAAAAATTTATATAACTTAAGGTTTTTTATACATGACCAATAACGCTGTTTTTGTTTAATTCCTTTTTGAAGCTCGTGATCTTTATCTCAAAACAAACTGCCGGTTTACCAGCCGTCCTGCTTGCTAACCATCAACTAAAGACGACTACAAAATCTGTAACAGGTATCTTAAGTAGATGGAGCAGTAGATCGTAAGGGAAAAAGACAACGTTGTGCGCGTTTGTTTGCAGCATTGGCTTAAAAATTAACTTTAAAAACAAGCTGAATATATCTGGCCTTTTACTATACGCTCAGCTATTGTTTATAAGATATCAACCAATACATTTCAAGTGCCGCTTGACTGTTATATGTAGATAAATAATCCCTTAACGAAGACAATGCACGCGCAAAGTGTCAGTCACACAGCCTTGGTCAAGATGCATTCGCATTTTTTTCTTTTTAGATTCTTAACAGGCAGGTGCAAATCGCCATATCAGAGGGGAATTTCCTCGTCTCACTCCTTCTCATTTTTCTTCTACTTTACAAGCTTAAACAGAACCGTACATACATATGTACAAAAGTGCCAGCCGCAGACCCACCGTTGTAAACGTTTATTTGTACAAAACTTGTTTGGTTTCTCATCTCAATATATTCATGATCTTTAGTAGCCAGTTGCTTGACCATCAACGATTTGGTCTACGTAATATTTGAACTTTGGATTTTATTATGTTGTTTTGCTATAGTCGTGAGTTCAATCGCTCTGCGTGGTTGCTTGATCGTATATGAAGATTATCTTTTTTTTGATTTCTTAAAGCAAATGCATTTTTAATGGTCTGTTATAATTTTTCTGTTTCTGTTTCTCTCCCTTATAAATTGAAACTATTGATTGTTATTTCACAAAATGTTCATACAAATATGAAAATCCAAAAAATTAAATTCGAAAAAATCCAAAATAAAAATATAAAAAACAAAACACACACAAAATATTCGTAGTCGTTATAATCAATGCTTTTTTCCTAATGTTTTTATCTTCTCTAAATTTTCCTTTTTCGTTTTGGATCTATAAATATAGTCAACTAAATAGTCTATGAACTCGAACTTTCCCGACCCTCTTTTTAAACATGATAATATATGTATGTATACATAAATTCAATTCGTTATTAAACAAGTAAGAAATTTTATACGTCTTCTTGAAACGTAGTACGAAATTCGATAATTAATTTCACTAAAATTTGGACGACTCTCACCGCAATTGCGTAGCTTTGTTCCAACTTGCTGATAAGAAAGGAAATGCATTTTATGAGCTCCATTAAAGATAAACGAGCTCTTTTCCTAGAAAGAATTTCAAAACTGTTTTAAAATTTCGAAAGCAATTACAGGAAACGGTAATTATTGTTTAATAAATATTACCTTTGAAACACAATTTTGAAACAACATTTTCTATTCTATTCTATCTTTTGTGCCTTTATAAATGTGAGGTAACACAATCACTTCTTCCAATTTTATTGTTTCTTTTTTTAACGTTCGCTAGCGAATCTTTAACGATTTCTTCGTATTGGCTTTATATTGCCAACGCATGCTATTCTGACGAGATTCAGTCGTACCCGCAAATATATTTTTAGAAGCAAGTACAAGACTGCTCCGAAGTCTCATGTGTAGAAGATCAGCTAATCACATTGATTTTTGCCTACCTTATCGGGCAGACATTTTATTTTGCAATACTTGGAGAAGAAGAAGATAAACGTAATTGCAAATATCCTCATAAAACTTTCAATAGTTAATTAACTTATTTCAAAACGATAAATAATTTAAATATTTCCTGTTTACTATAGTTAACAAAAAAAAAAGAAAAAAAGATGGGACGAAGATATGATAATTTTCGAAACATTTTCAAAAATGCAAATGAATACTTCTTTTTGAAATTTTTTATTGATTAATTTCAGATAATTAACTTTTTAAGGAGAAAATATGTGACGCTTAAGCAAGCTACAGAGAAGCAACAAATAATGTGTATATTTATGTTACTCACGGTATTCTTTTTTACTATTTGTGGAAATATTCAATCATAACATTTTAAATGAAATGAAAGACAAACATAGAAATTAAACGAATCTGAGTTTATTTTATATTGAAATTTTTACTTTTTTGTTAACTCGAAAAACAGCGATGATGTGAGCGATGTTGATTATGACGGCAGTGATGTGGAATGTTTTGATTTTTTGCTTTTGTTTAGGAGCTAGAAAGAGTTTTCAATCTGATCGCACTTAATTGTTTCCCACTAGGACACTGATAATTAAATACAACATTTATAGAAAACGTGTAACACTTTACACGCTGCTATCCATCCAGAAATGAACAAAATGAATAAAAAGTAAAAAAATCATATTCGGCTGTGACCGATTCTTTTATACCTACCACTGTCATCTTAACAAACAAAAAAATAAATAAATAAATAAATTTCGGTATTGTACAATATTGAGTGGGCGTAGCTAATTTTGTTTTGTATTTCTAGAGTACAAGTGGAAATTTTTATTGCGCACTTGTTACAGGGTATGAATAATGACTAAAACGCCTAAAAATAGAAGAGATATATTTTATGATGCACTGTAGGCGTGTCCTTCGAATTTGTCTTGTGAATGTGTGTGAAAACATTTCTAATATTTTTGGCAAATTTGAAACCAATATCTTTGTTTTCGCCCTCGAATTACCCGGACGAATGGACAGACAGACATATGGGATTTGATGCCGATCATATACACGCTGATATACAAATACTTTATGGGTTCTCAAAGGGTACAAAAATTAAAAAAAGAAAACGTTACACAACAGAGTTTAAATGAGTGAACATTTTTTCTAATTTTCTATAGCGTATCAGATAACCACAAACAGAATGTTGCAATTAAGTTACTTATGTTGCTTGGATAAAACCTGCCCCTCTAAATTAAATTATATTCAAAGATTTTCTATGTGTGAGCACAATCTATTGTTAAACTGAAAATAGTTTATTTTCTTATTTTATTGCTTTTAAATGATAATTAAAACTGTGAATTCCTAGAATTCTTTGCAAGCAATGGCACCTTTGTTGCGATTGAAAATTTATTTTAATTTTGATTTCTTTCAGTATTCGCTCTACAATATCTTTTATTAATTTTATAATTTTGTGTGTGACATCGGAAGAACGGATTCTTTTTGGGTATACTATGATCAATAGAGTATGTCTGTTACGTTTTATATGTGTTTTAATTAAAATGTAAGGTTATGTTTACAAGTCAGCTGTATTCATATAAGAGATTAATTAAAATGAGATAGCGCCTATTATTTGAAGTTTACCACCACATTCTTATCTATTATTTTTAGCTTCAAAATGCGTTTTGACAAAAACAAGAATCGACAGATTAATTGCAAACCGAAATTAATCTTTTGGTTTATTGAAAAATACGCAGCCTGTGAATTTGTCAGTTCACTTAGGTTCGTTAGAAATGTAAAATTCACGGCAAAAGGGAGTCGTTTAAATCTTTTGCTGCTTATATGTGATATATGTGCGATATATTTATTGCTGTTGTTATTGCGAACATAAACAGAATTGATGAAAAATGAACAAAAAAAAGCGAAAGGATATGTGAGTAAATTTTCTTATATGCATGGATTCAGTACAAAGCGAAAGCACTTCAATGAACTGTAATTATTGTATAGCATATTCCATCGTTTATAAATAAGCTATATACACATCGGATTTGGGTTTGATGTAGTAATCGTAATCTTAACAATCCGACATTGTTAATGTTAGTCTCCTCTTCCCGCTGACAGATGATACATATAATATATTGGCTTGTCGGCCTCTGTCGGCAACAACCATTCGAGTGTGATGAGAATGAAAATAATTAATATAATATATAGGATCACATGAATTAAATATTAGTTGCTTTAGCAACTAATCGTTTCAATTTAAAACTCTACGATAGATTTCCAGCAATTTTGTAAAACATACCAAGCATATACCGTAGCTTCTCTGGAAAGCTAATGCTATTTTTACCTTAGGCAATAACGCCCTCTTTGAAAGGGTACCGATCTTTAATATTTCATGATGAAAATTGGTGTGTAATAAAAATTTGACATGAAAATAAAATGATCCAGCCCATATAAAGATTCACATGAAAAGTAAATATTTATAAACCAATAAAGTCCAACAATAAGAACTATATAACAAAAGAACTGAATCTGTTAAATTTGGACAATGTTGGTTCACTGTTCAGGCCCCTTTTGCCATAAGGGCTTCCCTGAAAAGCAGGGAGGCATAATGGTATAATTTTTGATATCTTGCTATGAAAGTCAGTGAAGAATTGTATTGGTCGGCCTTGCTCGAATATGTTTTCAATTGTTTTAATTTAATTTATTAGCACATTTTTATGAAACACAATTTTGACAACTTGCCCTTATAATGTCTCCAAAGACCTGGGACCGCAATTAATATCTGCAATAAATCTAAACAAAAGAAAACTATTTTAACCGAAGATTATTCTTTTTGTTTTTATCAGTTTTTTCATTTTTCATTCTATAAGTAAATAAAAATTTCAAGTTTAATTGGAGGCACTAAAAGAAAAAAATTAAATATAAATCCCAAATTATTTACAAAAGAGCGTCTAACAAAAAAGGAAGTAATGAGGGAAAACATACAGAAAATAGATTTAATTTGCTAAAAATGCGGCATAACAATTTAAGTCATCGTTGGTCAACCGAACAACAAATACACTTCAATGGCGAGGAGGGCGATTATTATGATGCTGGTGTTTATACTCTCGTAGCATTTGTGCTGGCAATATAAAAGATAAGCAAAGTTTGTTGTTGTGTTTTCCTGGTAAAGCCTTTACAAACAATCATAATAGCAACTGCAGTATACTCTGAGTACTGCAGCAGAAAGAACAAACAAGGACATGCGAGCGAAACCAACAAAATTAATCAAATCAAACGCCATGAATGCATGCATACATGCATACACTGATCACAAAACAAACTTTCTTTGCGCCATACACTGTAGTTTAGTGTGTACAGGTTTTATTTATCCTTTCTCTTTTGTTGTGAAGAATTCATTTATATTTAGACTGGCAATCTGAAGTCATGGCCCGAACTGAACGGAATACTTGGTCATCAAGATTATGTAGAATCACAGATTTTAAATGTTCTCATTATTTCCTTTTACGGGGTTGATGTCCATCGTTCTCTTAGGTGTCTCCTTACTTTTGAGATAGATGTTCATTAATGTATCTTTGTAATTATGTTTTATGGACGCATCATACATACACATTAACTAGGAATGGTCAGCAGAAAGTAAATTGTATCAGATATAATGCCAGTCGAAATGGGAACTTCAACATGAATGGTAGTAACAAGGAACCCCGACAGAATCTTCAATTGAAAGATTACCATAGTGTACTGTAGATTTTAATTGGCGACCAACGGAAGATAATAGAGCATAGATTGGTTTGATTGGAGCTTTTAACGCTATTTGAAAAATATTTAAGTGAGATATTCGTTGATTATTTAAGGTTTTTCGTAAAACTATTAGATCAGCAAAGTTACTTGTCGGCCTCTTCAGCTGTCGAATTGACTTGCTTGTCTGTCCCTCCATCCGGCAGGTGTGTTTCTCACGCAGTTTCTTTTATTACATTTTGCTTTTATTGCGTTATCATTCTCCCATAACTTAACTGACTATGCATTTGGTCGGATGCACAAGCACACACATATTTCTTGCTTGGCTAATACATTCTCAAAATCTATAATTCTTATAGTACCTGAGTGTGTTTTTGTGTTGGCTTGTCTCTCTATTTAGCTCTATGTCTGTTTGAATGTTTGATTCAAAGAAATTCAGCTGGCACTGGCTCGTTATAAAAAAAAATATTTTTTATGTACCCGAACGTTTGCTATTACTTTTTATGATTTGTGGGCCAATTTGGTATCGAAGGTAAACATACACATTCTTAGTCTCTTTTCTTGTTTTTCCACAATTTATCACAATACAAACGAAACATGAGGCCACTCATTCACACAATCAACGCACAGTCACTCACTTGGAAATTTCGTGCAAAATCCTCAACTCAAGCTGCATGTGAGTATCTTGTGTTGTAACTAAGCAAAAGCAAACACATTAATATAAATATATATAAACGCGAGTGGTATGTTAGTGGTGTTACTGGTAGAAATAGAAATGTCGACTAAAACGAAAAAAAGAAAACAGAAAATAAGAACAAGCGACTCTCGAAAAGCAATAACAGTACGCTGGAATTTACACTGGTACTTTTAATTGTTTTTGTTCGCCTGCCACTTTGTTAAAGAATCTGTTTGTCTGCAATGTTCGTTTGTTTGCTGGTTAAAAACCGGTAGGTAGGCCGCCAGTAGATGCGCCCCTAAAGCATCAACTTCACTGTTCACACTTGTTCGTTAGTGTGTATGTAGTTTTCCGTTGCATTTAGCAGTCGACTGAATGCCACTCTTTACAGATGGCGGGCAACATTCTATTTTTTTTTCCGAGACAACACTTCTAACAGATAGTCCACAAGACGTATTCAACAAGTAATCCAAATAGAAAAGAAAATTTTCTTTTAACATCGTGCGGTTTCTGTTTCTTTCTTTACGCTTAAAATAATATTTAGCATAAAGACTTGCGAGGAAAACTAGTATTTATTTTGAATAAGAAAAAAGAAAACGGTATCTGCCTTAAGCCGAACCTCTGTATATCAACCACAGGTAGATCCCAATCTTGTTCCACAATTACTAATAAAACGTAAGTACCACAACAGTAATAATGTAAGTTAGACGAATGAACTTTGTTTCTGGTATGCACATTTAGATAATTTTAGTAAATGTATGGAGCTCCGGACAAATATTGGGGATTTACAATATGTCTTCAATCATTGTGCGGCTGATTATAGGTGGATTACGCACAATTTCAAACTTGGTCTGTGAGCTTAAACTACCAATACCAATACATAGCAAACAAATTTCAGGTTTTTGTCTTAATATTTTCGGTAGACAGACGGACGTGATTAAATTGGCTCAAAATGTGTACTTTATGGAGCATTTGCTAACTAGTAGGAGAAATTTTCCAAAAGAAAGTAAATTTTTTATGTCTATTTGAGTTTGAAATAATGTACTTTTTCAAAAAAAAAAATGCCATTTCCATTGACTTAATAGGTGCTGTGGGCCACCTTTTGCGTTTTTCCTCAAGTATTTCAACAACATTCCCTGTAACAAATGAATCTCTGTTACAATCTATTGTTTTAAGAGTTGATTTCTAATTTCTCTAATATACCAACCAAAGACGTCTTCCGAGAAAGTTTGTGTTAATTTAAAAATATTTTCAAACAAAAATGCAGGTAACCCTCCTATAACGCGGTACTTCTATAACGCGGTTTCGCTACAACGCGGTTCGCAAAATGCGGAAAATTTCCTATAACGCGGTACTCTTACAACGCGATTTTCAAGAATTTTTTTAAATAATATTTTAAAAAACTTTAATTTTGCATTATATGTTTATTTAAAAAATTGTGAGATCTAGCCTCTTTGATTTTTACACTACATATTTTAATTTTACAAGAAAGATCGCCTATCTGCATGTGTATTGTCTCTTTATAGCATGGCTAGAATTTAATCGACGGCAAAGTTACAAATCTTAAAAATAATTTATCCGCCTACCAGGAAATCTATATAGATTTACGAAATAAGATAAAAGATTTTTTTAAAACCAGTAATCGCTGAAAAGGATCAGTCTGATAGTGGATCAAGCTCGGAATTTGAATTAGGATAGATATGAGCAAAACGTTTGAAACACACTCAAATTATAATAAGTGATGTAGAGGAGGGAGATTTGTAATGTTAAGTAGAGTTGAAAATGCGTTTTTATTGGTTTTGCCAGATTTTATTTTATTTTGCGCTGCTTAAATAAATGAATTGATAATGAATTAATTTACACTGTTATGATGAAATGGATAAATAGAAAAATATCTCAAATAAAAACTATTTTTTTCGATTAGGAACGTATCGCCCCTTTTTGCACAGCATCTAAGTCTCCTACAACGCGATTTCCTATAACGCGGAATTTTTCAGGAACCTATTGACCGCGTTGTAGGAGGGTTACCTGTATATCACTCTACCATCATCAAGACGAACTTTGCGCAGATATCAGATATGGGAGCAATTTGAGAGCTTCCAATGCTTCTGCCAAGGAATTAAAAGTTTGGAATTAAGTTTTTAGTGGTTTCGTTTCGTTTAAGAAATTATAGATTTTGTGACAGTTTTCTCTGTTCGTAGGGTAAAACGTGCGATTCTTCTTCGACGCTCTTTCGCATATAAACCCTTCAAAGAAAGGCAATGAAGACGAATATTTCAAAATTCACGGGCACTTTTGTAGTTCTGGAGTCATGGACTAATGGAAAAATAATAAGAAAAATTATTATAACAAAAAACTTGCTTCTAAGACAAAATCGGTTTGTCTCGAAATAAGTTTTTTCAAAACGGTACGCAACATGATTGAAAGAGTTTTCGCTCTTGTGAGAATGTTTTCGGTATTGCCATTTTCCAATATTTTTCAAAAATAATTTTTATTATTAGCAACCAAACTTGCTCAAATTACTTCCTGGAACATGCTCGAATATTATTTATTCTCTTACTTTTCGTTCTAGTGGAAAAGAATTGTGAAAAATACAGTTTTTTTAGCCTATTAGGCTTAAGGAGACTCCGTAGACTGTACTACGGATATCAGATTAATATAATTTTGGATATTAAGCGAGAGAAACAATCATTCACTTATACTATTTTCATGTGGTAAAAAGGATAGCTGCCAATTCATTGCGTTTATATGCGAATCGGAATCCTCCATATGAAGTTAATCTATTTCCGCGAAATTCTAGATAATCTAATATTAATATTTTTTGGCTCAGTAATTACAATTATATGTCCCCAAACCCATGTCATGCCACAACTGGTCGGGCAAAGAGCTTAAGTGATTTTTTTGATTTTACAAAAAAATATTATTTGTGAATTGTTCGAAATCATCAATTGTCATTTAAAATTACTATTCCAAGTTTTGGTCTTGTTTTTCATATCGAATAATTTTATGTTCCAGAATATAAATTGACAACAACCATGAAAGCGACGTGAACGAAGTAATAAAGATTGAAAGATTTATCCCGTAAACGGTATTCGCAAACTCGGAAAGTGAAAAACAAGAACCAAAAGTGTCAAGAGTCATATTTAGATTATAAATATTAGTCAAAGAAACCCATGTTCTTTACATATTCTATATTACATGCCTAGAAGGACACATATGCATTTGAACGTTTCAGCATCGAAAAATTGCAGGGAGCATGAATTTCTCTTAAGCATATATAGCGACTATGCATTTTAGTTTAACATAACCACCTGCTACCTATGCTATAAAGAACAATGTAAACCGTGAGCATATAGTGGCGACTTGTATATGCAGCTAATGCACAGCATTTTGTTTAATATGCGTTCAACTGTTCACAAATAATTCATAGAAACAACTAAATACAAAAATAGCTTTCAATTGGAAAAGCTTTATGTTAACAGTTTAATGAGCCTTTAGTTGACTGGATGTTGGCGGTATTGTACCAACACCATTTAAATATCGGTGTGCAACGGAACGCTTGATCAAATGCGTTGCTTTTTTGCAGCATATTCTTTGCAGTGTCAATCACAAATGTTCAACACATTTATTACGTTATTTTTTTCTTTACTTTTTATTCTTTTCATTCTTATTTATTAAATTTATGATAATTAAGTGTAAGTTGCCGCTATCTTCCCTTGCTTTGGATCATTGGAAAGGGGAAAAATAAAAGACAAAATAGTTTTTCGTCTACATGTTATAAAGTTTCAATTAAAGGAAATTCAATTTTGTTTAATTAGACTAGTTTTTTAAATGGTTTTGTTTAATTAAATTTTAAAAAAAGGTATTGTTCTGTTTTTAGCATTAAACACATTAATTGTTGAAAAGAAAGCTAGGATGTCGATTGAAGTATATTTTTTATTACTTTTTCTGTAGTGACAATAAGGAGATGTAAAAGTGCTTACCTTAATTAACTAATGCCACTTCGAGCATAATCGTTCATAGCTTTTTTTATGTGACAGTTGCATTCTTGTTGACAGGATTCCTGGAACATGGTCTATTTGATTGGAATCTTAACACACAACTCAAATACATTTCGAAATTTTTTATTCAGTTGCATTAAACAAGTGCAAGTGACAAATTGAATAGAAGTGAGAGAAGTGAGAGCTCCATAAGACATACCCTTACGTATATTGCTGTTTAGTGTGATCGAAACCTTCAATCTTTTAATCGAAATAAGGTGTTAATCTGAAATTAGATCATACGAGAATGTGAATTAATGCATACATTCTAGTCTTCTGAATACTTAATATATTTTTTGGATAATCCAAAATGTCTTAACAAACTTAAGGCAACCGCTGATGAATGCATGAAAAATAAGTAAATGCAAAAAAGCCTTGCAACTAAACAAAAGCAAATATTTTAAACAAAACACTTTCAGATAGTCTTCGGTGATAAAAAGGTTTACATAATTTGTTCTCACTAACAATGCATGGAAAATTTTATAGATGTATGTGTATGAAAAGAAAACAAAGAACACAAAAACAAATGCAACACAATAAGAAAAACAAACTGATAAACAAGCATTGATACCAAAGGCTGTACTTGCGGTATTTGTATTTATCTATTTCACCTTGATAGTTGTGAAATTGCATTTCCGTTGCGTTGTGTGTAAAATTGAGAAAAGAAAACAATAGGAAACTATAATTTCATATATATATGTGTAAAGAAAAATAAAAACAACATCGACAATAGGACAACAATAAGTAATGAGTTGCAAAGTAATGATACTGACACACACACACACGTTTATAGGCATGAAACTTTATCAACGTACACTTAATACAATATTTATTACAAGCCTTCTGTTGAACCAGTGCAGTGTGACACGAACGTCTCATTCTAATGCTCCTGCAGAGTATAATAAACATCGTGTTGGGAAAAATAACATATACCTATACATCTCTGTATGTATGATACATAGAGTACGTACGTATTTGTTAATTAATGTGAGCGTAAATAATAAAACTAAAACATCTTTTTATATTAATCTCTACAATTGTGTATATGTGTGAATGTGTGTGTATACACAAGCATAAAAATCTATTTATTTCTTTTATTGACAATTGTCTAGAATTTGTTGTTGAGATTTTTTTTCTTGCAACTTGCTTTCCGACAAGAAGAAGCATTGCAGATTGCATTTCGATTTGCAGGGGATGGTGTTAGTCTCTCAAAGAATACCATAATTAGAAACAATAGTCAGACTGTGCTTGCTTCGTTTGTCTATTGTTTGTTGTTCACATTTGAAACCATCAATATTATTAACTGCAAGTCAGCTGATATTTTACTGGTTTTGAAAAGTCATAAATTCTAGACGCACAGATCTAAAAATAATTACAAGCATCTACTGGTAACCAGTAGTAGTAACAACCAACTAAGTGAATCAATCCACAGAGTTTGGTTTGCTCGCTCTCCGTGGAATTACGAAAATCTATATTTTTTGTTTAACGCTTTCTCTAAGACGAATGGTCAATATCTGTATGTGTGTGAATATTTAGCTACTGTTCCACCGATCATTATTTAATTGTTTTCAATTCATTTAACGTTTCTAAGCATCAAATTTTTCTTCAAAGCCTTTTTATTTTGCTTTCTGTTTCTTTTGTGATATAATTTTTACGTCATAACAACGCCATAGGACTTTGTCAGTTCAACTGTTGTTGTCAGCAGTCATTGTGTTCAACGCTTTACTTGATTTATTTAATACGAAATATCAATATTTAATAACAAACATGGCTTTCGCGTGTTCCGAATCTCTGTCTCTCTCTTTACTTTTCTTTCTAAGTTACTGCTTTTCCTTTAACTTGTATTGAAGCCGCTTATTAATTTTGGTTTTTTATAACAACCCATGAAAATAGTAAAAATAGTCAGATTTAATCTATTTCTAATAGGGTTCGTCCATAGCACGTCAGTGCATCAAGTTTCCCGACTTTTTGTATAGCAAAGACAAGTGATAAAAGATATTTTATCCGATATGTTGCACCCATTTCGCAATTTGATCGCAAGAAAAAACTGTTTCACTTTTTAGACAAGCCAGTCATGAATCTATTTTTTCACATTTTCGTGCGAATCACAGCGATCCGCAGCAAATGCATGACCTATCGATGTAAAAAAATTGTAATCGGAAGCACTTGAGTCTGATGAGTAAGCCGCATGGGCTAGCACTTCACATTTGAATGCTTTCGAAGTGTCGCGAACTACTTTTGTTGTATGTTTGAATGTACGGATGTCACATAAAAGAATTACTTTTTTGACCTTTTTTGTTATTTTGGTCACGTTTAGAGCAGCGAAGTGTTCAGATCGATTAATTGCTGATGCAGCGTTTGATATTAACCGTTCCAATAGTCCTTAACAGCTGCCAACTGACTATTCCCTTTTGGTCTCACCAAACACAGAGACTCGTCTTTCTACCGAAGCGGTGAATCTTAAAAAAAAGTGCATTTCATCCTCAGTAACAATACGTACGTATTACGATTTACGAATGTTTATTGCCGACAGATGTCCAAGCTATAAAAAAAAAACTTCACACGCGTATGTCCTCCTAACTTTATCCAATTGCTTCTCGAATCTGTATTACAATCCACAATTAATAAAAAGTTTTATATTTGCGAAGCTCTGTAGGAAGAGTCTAACCTTTTCATTAAATTCCTTAAATATAAATATATCTTCAGTAACGGACTTTCCGCGGCAGGACTTTCGCAGCTAACCAATAGAGGTTAAAGCTTGGAGAATTTTAATTGCAAATCTCTTTTATAAATTATAATATTCTTCAATTTGATAAGAGCATACCATAGAAAGTAGAGGTACAATTACCACTCCTACTTTCTGTCGGAATTTAAGACCCAGACAGACGACACTCTTGTATAGTGCTATGAACCTCAAGTTTAGATGCTTAATTAAATTATAACAATAATAATGTTGTTCTCTGGTCTTATATATAGGACTTTCATACGTTGGATAACTTAGCTAAGACTTGCATATCTTGGATTACTGATTGATGTCAATAGTAAAATAAAACAGATATTCTTTACAATTGAAAGGTCGTTACGTATATAAAAAAGTATAAAATACATAACGCATTAAAACTGCGTAGTGTTTTTAAGTTTTTAAGTTTTTTATTTTTATATTAATTGTGACTTACATTTAATATAACATTACACATATATACCTCGCTTGTTTCAAAAAACGATTTGACTGTTAGTCTGAGTTGGCAATCAAATATTACTTATTATTGTAAGATTAATATATCAAGGAGACCAATATTTTATAGTGTATGTAGCGCCATATTCTTTAGTAAAGCGTGTATTGAGTGTAACCTATTTGGATCATGATCAGTACTCGCAAGTGTCAAAATACGGTTTGGTTATACAGGTTTCTATGTAGTTTAACATATAGCTTTAATTGAATTGCTGCAGTAAAAAAAATCATATTTTCATTTGTTGGGTTCGGCGCTTACTTTTCATAGCAATGTGATCCTTATTCTTGCATATATACATAAATACATATACATATATTCCGGTACACATTTCTGTAAACTAATCCTCACATATCAATTTATTGATCTTGCTGATTGAACATGTTAATAAATTCTTGTTGTTAGGCACAAGACACATCTGTTATTCAAGTCACTAGGCGCTCAGTCATACACAAGCATAATATTCTTCGTACTAGATACTCATCTAATATTAGTACTGGACACGCATCCACAATATTCGTGTTGCTCGTCACGCACCTTTATGTACACATATTACATATTTGTGAAATAATTTTTACTACGCTAACGCATATGACAGTTGTTATAATCGTTTACATAGTGGAGTCATAATGTATAACTAGTGCCCCCATACATAGGATAATGGCGCTCATATAAAAATGCGATGCACACAACTACTATCCTTTCAGTTGTGCTATCATGGCTATCAAGGGATAAGTGACATAATGCTGGAGTAACAGTATAACTAAACATGACTTTGACTTTACCGATAGCTTTAGCTTAATCATTATTTTCGAATGATTACCTTGGGAGATTGGCTTAGCAACTTCGACCGGGTATAGACTCAGACGTTAGCAACATAGCCAGGTCTATTTAGCTGGCACGATGCGGTATTTAGAGTAAGTCACTGCATCTCTGTGCTGGTTTTCGTTTTTACCGCTTAAAAATTATTAAATAATTCATCAATTGTAAACCAGTCTCTTAAATACGAAAAATAATAAGACTTAGAGCACAAATGATGTTCCAAATTATTTTATAAACTTTCTCCATGTGACATCTCGGCTAAGAAGTGCTGTTATAATAGTTAAATTTTTCAAGTAAATGCACCCATAGTAGTTTTTATATATTATAAATATATATTGCATTTAATAATAAGATGAAATGTTTTTATTTAAAATTCTTGTCTGTTTGAGAAACATTTTTGAAATATTTTTTAACTTTTACTAAGGTCCATGTTGAAACAATGTCCACAGCCTAAAAATGTTTCTATTAACATTTTTGGGTTCTTATAACATGAGTGAATGTGTTCAGAATGGCTGGCACGTATAGTGCTGTTTTAAATCGGCCCAAGAAGCTTTAGCTTTAGATACTCTTCGTATGGAATGGTAATTGAAAAGTCATTTAATTGCTTCATGCATCTTCTACTAGTTGATGCTGAAATATTTCTGCCGCGTGTTGTTGAATCTTAAGAACAATAAAGTTATAACTCATACCTAATTTTCGATTAATTCGTCCTGCTGTCCGTATAGCCTATATGTAGCGTGATATCCTGCAGACGACGGAAGCATTGATTATGAAATATTGCCTAATGTGTAGTTATAAGCTTAAGTAAATTTTTATAGCAGTGTGACATGCCAAGACCACCAATAAGTTCAGCTATTACTAATGCGAAGTTATATCATCGTAGATAGATTACTTTTTTTGTGCCAAAAGTGGGCTGGTTTTCTACCGGGTCACGTCTTTGCTGAGCTATATTTTATAATTATGCGGCATTGAAAAACAAATAAAATAATTAGAAGAAACTAGAAAAAAAAAAATTTTAATCAAAATAAAAATGAAATCGCGCGCTGTATTTACAAAACCAAAAATTATTTATTACTACTACCTATTATGCGGTATGTATGTAATCCGAGCAAAATTGTTGTATGATATACAAATTATACTATAAAAAAAACTTCAGATAAGCATTTCTAATTTTTGATAGAAGAATTTTGAAAGGTATTAAAAAATTAAATATTTGGAATACTTTTATATTTTTATATTTAATTTTTTATAATTAATTGAACGTTCTAGCTATATGGAAGGCAAAACGTAAAAGAAAGGGTCAGGGTGATTAAAAAATTGCGCGATGAAAGATTTGCAAACAGCAAAACGAATTCGAAAGTTGCGAAGAAACAATTAAAGACGAACCTCGTCTGGGAATTTCGTCAAACTTAACCAAGAATGCTCGTTTAAACAAATTTGTAGATGATATATGAAATCAAAGTTGGAACAATCCAATTAAGATGAAGAACGATCTGCAATTACCTGTTATTTGTTCGTCTCGTTGTAAAATAACTCGCTTCTTTCAAAACAACTTCTAACCGATTGAAGAGACGTTGTATATAAGTGATAACATTCTAAAATGCAAAACCACTGGCGATGAGATATGGATTTGTGCCTACAAAACAATTCAGCACTCAAGAAAGTATTTTACTAAAATTGAACTGAAAGCGAAACAAGTACACCCAAAGCAAGTGAAAAACCAATCTCGCGTTGAGTATTTTTTTCAATTAACATGATACTAATCAGAAGAAGGTCTTTCAATGCAATTTTAAGAAATGTTGTTTAAGACTTCGACATCGTTTATATTAGGTTCTTGGTAAAAGAAAAAAACGGAGAGCTTTATGATAACGAATTTTCGCTTTTTGAATCAAAATAATGCTTAGCATACAGCCATTATTTTTCGTTAGTTTTTCGACAAAAATGATAGAAAGCACTAAGGCTTCTGCGATAACAATTTCGGACAATTACACGAGAGGGAATTATTTATTACCCTACCAAGACGAACAAGATGAAGCTTTTGTTAGATGTCGATTATACTTATACCAAATTAGCAAAGATTTTAATTTATGTTGCACGTCCATTTCGAAAACTAAAAATAAAATTAAAATTAAATTTCCTATTATTTTTTAATTACAGTACATTCCTATGTGTAAGAAATATACGCGAAGAAATACAAAAAACAGAACTCTACGTATTAAAAGACTTCCTTTCAGCATGGAAACTTCTTTGTGATATTTCGGGAGCTTTCACGTATTCAGTCGTCCTAAAATTGTACAATTAATTGTTAAAGAATACAGTTAATAACGATGGCAATACGATATGATGCAATTTTACTGTTTATACAAAATGACGTTCGTCACAATGTATGTCCAGAAGAGACGAAAAAGTCAATCGATGCTTTGAGTACATCCATACATATAATCATGCTGAAATTTGGCAGACATCTTTGTTCCGACGACAGTGAAATGTTGCGCACATCTTTCGTTCCGACAACAATTTATTGTGATATAATGAAATTTTTAGTACGTTCAAAGTGCCGACAGCTACAAAGTGGCGGATTGTCTTTTTTAAGCAATCTCCTTGATGTCGCTGTCAATGTCAAATAAAGCACTGTGTGTTGTTTCTAAATTAAATACGGCGGACGGCGCAATGTGACGGATTATTTTTTCTTATCAAACTAATCATTACGGGTATCAAATATAAGGGTTTGAAGAGTAGAATGCTATAAGAAAAATACATTAATTCTATATCAAATTTAATGGATTCGATATTGTAAGGAATTATCTGTTTCTTAGAAATGCCCCTGACAAGCTTCAATTCTAAATTGAATGTAGTGGACTTGGATATATGGAACATGATTATATTGGTGAATTTTTTTATTGATAAAGCTCTACGTACATATCCGACGCAGGAACAAGTAGATTCATCTATTAAAACTGCACTTGAACACTCATATCAAAGGAAACAGCTATGTAGAAGATATATGTGTAAGACCACCTTACGAATGGAACACGAACTATAGATAAACTTGTTTTCAGTTAGGTAATTTGAGCTAATATCAATTAAAATGGTGGACTAATGAAGTCATTGACTTTATCAAAGCTATCAAATGGACACTCTATGCACAAAAGAAATTACTTGAACAAGCGCAGTCTTTGGAAAAGATGTAATTCATGGTATAGATCCCATTTCAAAGCAATTACCAACAAAAATGAAATACGGGACTGTTAAACGTAAGATGCTACCAATAGTGCTTTGAACGTTTACAAGATTCAAGGCAGTACGGTTGATCACGGCGTTGTACACTATATTTACAGAAGGACAGAAGGATAATTGTTCTGCTAAGAAGGTAAGATTATTGCAAGGCTGATAAATAGAAGAAACGAACTGTAAAACCAACTGCAAAGAAGCCTTGTAGTAATCAAGTAGTCACAGAAGTCAACAAAATGGAACTTTTAGAAAATAGGTACTTCAAATTATATTACACTAAAAAATGAAATACCAAACATATAAAAAAATTTTTTTTCTAAAATAAGCTTTTATTTAAATGTATTAAAGGCGGAAGATAAATTTTTTCCAAGTCAAATTTGGGGCGAGAAAATCGTAATCATGTAAAAGTGACTGAGGTAAAGTTTATTTTACAAGCTTTTTATAAGCTTTTATTTAAATTGCTTCCCTGTTAGTACGGCAGCTCTTCTTTTAAAAGGGAAGTTTCGGACATTTTCAAATATTATATTTGATTGTGCTGAAATTTTGCACACATCTTTAGCTACGGCGCGGATACAATTTGCAAAAAAATAATTTGGAAGAATATAAAATGTCGATCGCCACAAAGAATATTTTCCATATAATAGCTTTTTAAGTGAAGTACATATATGGGGAGGGGTTATAAAATAATACGATCCAAACCATTTTCGACAGTCTACGTCGTACACGTTAATGTATTAAATTTCTTCGAAACATCTAAAAAATGGCGAGCTGTAGACTGAGAAGGTATTATTCACACAGACAGCCAGACAAGCTTAAATCGATGCAGAAAATGGTTGTGAATCGGTCGGTACAGTCAAACATAGACCCTTTGAAAGTTCGAGTGGGTGTTACGTACATCCGCATAAACTTAATGTACATCACGTCACAAGTGGAAGTTTATAAAAAGGTGTTAGGGTATAAAAAGGGAAATATAAATTATACTAAATAAATTATATAAATGTATGTGCATTCGTTTTTTTCGTTTCGTTAATTGAATCTAGATTATATGTTTCCGACCTTTTCATAAGACTTGTTTTGAATCAACGTAGGCTAAACAATATTTAATCATCTTTTTAAATTCGCTTAAGATAAACAATAAATTATTGGTATTTTTGCTATTGTATCCATACAAAACGCCATTAACTCTAAAGCAAATGTACGAAGTATATTAATAATGAGTTTAATAATCGAATTATATATGCAGCATTTAGAAGAGATTTCAAAACTACTGTATTTAAGGCGAATACAAAGAAATAGGATTTAATGGTACAAAATTGTGCTTCTTCGACAATTTTCGTTCAATTTAAAAAAAGCATCCTCCACATGTGAGTCTTCTAAATCTTTAAGTATATATACACACATGCACAATAAACCAATATTATTTACTCGATAAATTTTCCTAAATTCATAAGTATTTGGACGGCAATGAGAGAGATAAAAATCCTATTGAAGAACATGTTTTCATTATATTATATATATATTCTCTTACTTTCTCGATCTCTCTCAGTTACATTAAACTTAAACGAGTCGGACAATATTTAAATTTAAGGTATACTCAAAACCGAATTCGTTCGCTCTCTCTTTTCTTTTGTCTTTATTCAATAGTTGTGTTCATAATTAAGAAGAGGAAAATGTACTACGTACTTTTCTATGAAATACTTTTTTTTAAAGTACTTTAAAAGTATTATATTTTTTTAGAAATTTTTTAAATATTTGTTGCAATATTAACATCATATACTGTTACTAAATATTTTTTAACACTCAACCTAATGGTAGAGTTAGCAATAGGTCGAATATTTACGAATATTTTGAATTGATTGAACGAAATGTCTTGATTTGCAGTGAACTCCTAAGGCTCAATATATTTTGAATTATGTAATATGTGTTAAATATGTGAATATTGTATGATTCTTTTTTAAAAACACTTCGATAACTTAAACAAAATTCAATTTTTTTAGGAAATAAATATCTTGAAAGGGTTTACAATGTTTGAGCTTGGAAGATTATCTTATCAAACAGTTCAAGTCATGTTGGTCGGCGAACATAAATTGCAAGTTGACATTTTTACGAAATGGTTTTCGGCTTAAATTTCGAACATTTTTGCAATATATTGATAAGTTCGAATCTAGTTTTCTCACTGACCAGAGAAAAGTTACAGCTGCAACGCAACACTTTAACGTTTACCCTTGTATTCCTAATTGTGTATTTATGGTCGCTATATTTTGCTTTAATTTAGAATTGTATATATTTGGTTTATTTAATTGAGACAATTTCTAATGTAAATAGACACAATCTAAACATTACCTCCCGTTTTTTTTTTAAGTTTAACACATGCTTTACATAATTATAAGTTCAAATATATAGAAACATTGTGCCCATATTTGTGCTATATCAGAAAACAGGAAAGTACTTTCTTTGCTAGTGTTAAAGAATAAACTGGAAAAGTACTAAATAGAATAGCAACAAAGCTACGGATATTTACTAACCCGATTCATCAGTAAACTTGAAATTGTTTTTAATATGTATCAAATCTCGCAAGGAGAGCGTTAAAACGAGAGTTGAACAATTTATTCTCTTGTCAGTTTGATTCACCCCGCTCCACGATGTGTTTTCTCTTCTCGCATTTGCAGCTAAGAGAAGGTAATTTACAAACAACCGAGGTATAGTTAAAACGTTGATTAATTCAGGAAATCAGTGTAAGTCGTGTATTTGTTGTGTGCGGTTGTGGGTGGTTATATCTGGATTTATTTTCATGCGGTCGTTGTATGACGTTTTTATTTTATTTAATTTCCGGTAAAAACGTAAACAACACCCTATTTATTAAAACAAAAAAATAAATAAATAAAAGAAAACGCTAATAGAAATTAACCGTGTCAAAAGCGAGCACCTGGATTATCGCTTACGGTGTTTAAACTGATTGTGAAACAAAGAAAAAGTAAATTTATGGAATTTCTCAAACTTGGAGAAGAGTTTTGATGGAATAATTTTGCATTTTCTCTCAAAGCATAAATTTACAAAACAACGAAAAGAAAAGTTTTTTAAAATCGTCAGAAGCGTTCTTTTGCAAATCTTTTCGCCATGACTTCGAAACTTTTTATGAATTTATCGCTGTTTATGGTCTTTAGCTATGTAGTTGCTCTAGCTAATTGCCCCTCGGGCTGTCAGTGTGATGATAACACTTTGATTGTGCAATGTGGTGAGGGCCAATTGGATGTTTTACCGATTGCTTTAAATCCTTCAATACAACGTCTTATTATACGTAGCAATAAAATCAAAACGATTGATTCATCTATGCAATTTTACACGGAATTGACTTTTTTGGATTTGTCTTCGAATCATTTGGTGAATATACCGCAACATACTTTCGCATATCAGCGTAAACTGCAAGAAATTCATTTAAATCATAATAAAATCGGTCAAATAAACAACAAGACATTTGTTGGATTGTCCGCGGTCACAGTTTTAAATTTGCGTGGGAATCTGATCTCCGAACTCCACCAGGGCTGTCTTACTTCTTTGACAAGGATTGAAGAATTGAATTTGGGAGAGAATCGCATCGGTTTTATTGACCCAAAAGCTTTTGATGGTTTGTCGCAGTTGCGTATCTTATATTTGGATGATAACGCTTTGACATCGATACCAGATCCCGTGCACTTTCAAGCTATGCCCTCTTTGGCAGAAGTGTACTTAGGCATGAATTCTTTGTTAATCATTTCTTCGTCTGCGTTTCAAAATCTGAAAGGCCTGACGCTTCTTAATTTGAAAGGAGCAGGTCTACGTAATATTTCTCACGACTCCTTTCACGGTTTGGAAGCCTTACGTAGTTTGGACTTGTCTGATAACCGATTATCTCGTATACCTACTATAAGTCTTAGCCCTTTACAGCGTTTAGAGAGCTTAAATCTCGGCCAAAATGACTTCGAAGTTGTTTTGGAAGGCGCCTTCGCCGGTCTCAAACAACTGAAGCACCTAGATATCACAGGTTGTCTGCGTTTAAAGCGTATTATGAATGGCGCCTTTGCTAGCAATTCCAATTTGGAAACTTTGAATTTGTCATCGAACAAAATGTTGATAGAAGTACAAGAAGGAGCTTTAAGTGGCCTACCATATTTGCGCGTAGTTTCTTTTAAAGCGAATGCTTTAACAACTTTAGCTGAAGGCTTATTTCCCTGGAAAGATTTGTCTACTTTGGATATTTCCGAAAATCCAATCGCTTGTGATTGCCGCATAATGTGGCTGCGCAATCTGTTGCTTAATAAAAATATTACTGGCGATTTGATCAACGAAGTCATCTGTGAATTTCCCGAAGCTTTGAGAGGAGAAGAGTTAAAAAGTTTAAATCCGACCATGTTGGGCTGTTCCCATACTGATCCCAGAAAGCAAGCATTAATTGGTGCTCTTTTAGTGGGTACTGCTGCTACAATTACAGCATTAGCTTTGATTTTGTATCGATGTCGTCATAAGATACGCGAATACGTGAAAGGAGATATTTGGGGTAACTCAGCTTTGGGTCGCAAGGAACGAGAATACCAGAAAACCTTTTGTGATGAAGATTATATGACACGCCATCATCCGCATCCTTGCAGTTTAGTTATACATTCTACCACCACCTTCCCTAATACTTACACTCCACACCATCCCGGACAACAGCATTACGGACCAATATGTTCTACACCAATTACAGATCTGAGTGCTGATAGTCAGAAAAATTTTCAGCAGTTGCAAGTTCCCAACAATTCTATAATAAACGACAAAAAGTTACTGAAGCCGTGTGTGGTTGATGATTCTCCACCGTTTGTTATGCATATGAAAAATTCTATGAACAATTCGATACTAAATCATTACACCAAACCTCATTTTCTGCAGCAGACGGCCGTGGTGGGTGATTCATGTTATTCTTATGCTGATTTGCCCATAGTGCACAGTGATATTCAAGAGCAAAAGACGAATTCACACCATCAGCAGCAGAACAGCAACTATCATCATACATCAACTCTGCATTATGATACATCGCACGATTACAATAATACCTTAGGAAGGTTGGAGGCTGATGACATTGATCCTAATTATATTTACAGTAATACTCATTACTCTTTGCCTTTAGAGCAAAGTCGTAGTCGCTCTAAAATTTCTACACCATCCCCTATACCACCTGAATTACCTTTGCGTAACCCTCCACAATCGCTGCAAGCTAACACTACAGAACGGCGTTCATTTATGAAGTGCAAATATGGAAAATCTTCCCGCTCAGTGCTACGAAATCAA
The DNA here is from genome assembly GCA_000671755.1 of Glossina brevipalpis. NCBI lineage: Eukaryota > Metazoa > Arthropoda > Insecta > Diptera > Glossinidae > Glossina > Glossina brevipalpis. The sequence continues at coordinate 105,003 of KK351258.1, read as the reverse complement.
CAAGAACAGGGTCAAACAATGCATAACTATCACTGATCGTCAACTTACGGAATGCAGTGGCATGACGATAGAAACAAGCGAGACCCGCTTCCTGCCTACAAACACCAAAACCTAAGCATTTACGCTTAGGGGTTAACTGTGATGTCAGACTATCCTAAATTTACTAATTATAATTAGCGAAATAACTATTGATACTGTTACTGCAGCAACTAAGTAAAAAAGAGAACCAAGGTAAAAATAAGAAAAAAAATATATATATATACACATAAAACGATGAATTAGGATTAAGGATAAAAGAGTTATAAGTTCTTAGATATAGGATGATCAGCACATAGCAGATATTATCATTAATCTCTAAGTATTATTAAAATAAGGAAATATATGTAAATTAATGATACTTTGACACTAACATTATCATCATATTGATTAATTCTTATATACGGATGCGTAAATATACATATATACATATATATATATATACATGTATATATGCAAGTACTTAAGTTGATTACAAATGAAAAGCACTGAAGTCATTCTCATAACTTTTTTTTTCTAGAAATATAAAGTTTGGTTAATTACCTTTGATGAATAATTTAACAAAGTTTGTTAATTCTCTTAATGTGTTTATTTAACTAAAAACATTTCACCGTGAAAGAGTCTTTTTAGCTAGGAAAAATTTTATTTTATATAAATAGGAACAAAACAAAACCTTAATAAAATTGAAATGCGTTTCAAAGAAACTGGCTTGCGTTTAAAAAAAAAAGAAACGGAAAATAAAAAGAAGTTAAATATCAGCCTTCTCTTGAAGGCACCTTGTATGCAATTTTCAAGCTCAACTGCGACTACGTAGTTATTGCATTATCAATGTGAGCTAACACCTGATGTAATGCAAAGTAGCAGAACATATGATTTATATTAAAAGAAGAAAAAGTGAAGAAAATTATTAATCCAGTTTTCCGAAGGTCGTCCGAGCTCGAAGCAAAATTTTCGATGAATGTGATGCGTACCCATACTTAAAGAAGTGTATGTTCGGCTTGGAATATATATGTTGCATTTATTGAAACTTTTAGAGAAGCTCAGGTGCGTTGTGGAAGCGGTTTGGACCACGGAAAATAGCTGACACCAAAAGAGATATTTTGTGATAAAAATTAATTTTAAAAATTATGGACGAACAAAAAATTACCGCCAGCAACTGATTGTTGGTTTCCGTAAATTTGAACTAAATAGATGTAAGCGTTTTAACTTTTTGAAACGCCTTGTAACAAGATCTGAGAGATGCGTTTAAAATATGTAAATTTTCAGATTTCTTTGCTGGTTTTTCGGTTATTAGTTAATCCACTAGCGTTCCAGAATCTGTATTTGTAACTTTTCTTCGTACTCACTGCAGAAGGATGGGGATAGGGATGAGGTATATTCATTATGTCAATTTATTTGCAACACTCAAAAGAAAGCTTCATAGTCCATGACAAACATTCTTCTGGTCGCAGCTATTACGATATCGAGTTGAAATTTCCGAGTTTTTTGCAGATTAGTCATAAATAAATACGCAGTAAAAATTCTACAAAAATGGCAAAAATCAGGCACTCTCATTCAATATTGTAGACTATCAAAATTTAATTTTATTCGAGTTTTTGATGAAGATGATGGATATAAAAGAATCGTTCACAGCCGGATGTAAATGTGCATACTAGTTAAAAACCATTTTTTTGACAAAACTATATATAGAACGGGGTGCTCTATTCATTGATCGAAATTTTTTTTATCACCAACGTTATTTTGACAAGACTCAACCAGATATTGATAAAAAAAACTCAGATTGTATAATAGCGTGCATACACTGGAATAATTCCAATACTTTCGTCAAGTTATTTGGTTTTTAAACCAACGCAGTGAACTCATCCTCAGCGCAAATGCATCATACGGTGTATCTGCAGCGTATTTCGCAACCCTTTTTCATTCTTAAATAATTTTCGTCTAAACCAAATGGATAGTTTCCTTAAAGTTTTAACTGGATAACTTTGTTTATTAGATATAATGAATGAAGATATTCTTCATTTGCATGAATATTTGTGATTTAGAAAATATTATAGGAACAGCCATTTTTACGCCATTTGTATTAATAATAATTATATAATAATAAAAATATATCTACTTAATACATAAAACTTGTGGAGTCAACATGCTACGTAAATTAATTATTGCCTTAACACATTTTTTTCTAAAGGAGAGAACTATAAAACCACAAAGAAACAATAAAAGAATTGAGAAAAGTGGCAAAAGCAAAAACACTAAAGATTGCAGGAAATGTGTGCATTTTAAACTAAACTTGGAAAATTTAAATGCACTATGATATAAATAATCAAATGAGTTGCATTTGCTACGTTATTATCATACGTACAAATGATTGAACGAAAATAAGTTGCAAGCTGCAACGCTTACATAATATATATTTCTTTGGGAAAACGAAAAGCAACCGCTCGATTTGGAAAGCAAATTACTTGTATGTGTATATCGATTGAAGTTTGAATAATTGACTTTAAATGAGATCTAGAAGGGTTAGTAAAACCTGAAGTTGCATCCAACATTGAACCCCGACTAAATGCTATGTGTATGCAACAAAAACTCATATAAAAACTCACGTTCATGTAGCAAATTCAAGTTCGATGAAGTTTCTTTAACGCTGGAAATAGTTCGATGAAGTTGGAAACGTGATGGATTGATTCTTTTTGTTGCCAACGAAGCAATTCACAACAAATATTGCTTCTTTTTGTTTACACCAGGTAGAGTTGATTTCCCCTTGAAAATATTCACAACCAAAATCGCATTCATACCACAAAATGCATTTCAAAAAGTATGAATATTTTGGAATAGAGAAATTCTTGCAGAAAAGGGAAAAGAGAGAGAACAGCTGATTGCTACATAATTAACAAACAAAATTGATTTTCGGTAAGTTTAACTCAGTACAATATTCAATCAGTAAAGTAGCGAGTGGTTAATAATAATAATAATGATAACTCTCCATCCGTAACGAATACGAGTGATCAACTCTGAATAATCCTCAATCTGTAACGAATAAAAAACATTCAATCATAAATTAGAAAAGAAAACTGGTAGAATGAAGTGCAGGAGTTTTTTCAAAAATAAATTTTTTGGTAGCGTGATTTATTTGAATTATCTCGCGCATAAAATTTTATGACAAAAAGTTAAATTAAACTGTTAAAGGACCTTACGAAAATTGCGTACGCGGACGTCAACTAAATGCAAAAAGAATAATATTATGAACATTAAGCATTTGCATTATGAGACTGGTTTGATCAAGGTCTCAAGTTTGTTATATATTTAAATTTATAAGATTGTCTATATGCAGTTGTTTTAGTAAAGTGCCGATAAAATAAAATTACCGCCAATTAAGATGTGTTTTTGCCAAAGTATAACAACTTACGTTAGTCTTATTGTGGCCTTGCCATTTTACATGCTTTTATAATATAAAGTTTGACAGTAATTTATTCTTGTTTACGAAAGGGATGATAATTGCAGAGACCTTGGGAATAAAGAGAGTTATTATGCTCTTACTAAGCTACACAAATCTAACGCAGCAGGACATTTTCAGGCAACAAAGTATTAGTCAGATAGCTAGTCAGCTTAAGCATAACAAATTTGTAAGCCTGGCTTAAACTCAACCTAGGAAATGATTATTAAATTTATTTTCTCATCTTTGTACTAGCTTCATAATTAATACTCTTTCTACACTTGTTCTTGTTAGGAGCCAAATGTATGAAATATTACAAGGATTGAACGCCATTTATTGCTTATTGAGTTTTGGGATTATATACATTCTTCAAGCAAAATGAGAGTTTCCTTAAACAAAGTCAATCTGATAACCACTAAAATGTTGAAAGGAAAAGAATACCTTGTTAGGATTCTTATTGAAAAGCAAGCTATAAGAAAAAAAGGATAAAGGAATGTGAACTGCTTTCTAAATTGTTATATTGCCATATTTGCAGAAAGTTATCATTCAGTACATAAAGTAAGGATCTGGAATGGAATGAACTTAATTTTAATATTAAGATAATTTAGGTATCCAGATCATGGTTGAATTTGGACGTTTATGCGCCAACAAATAGACATGCTTTCAAAAGAAATTTACATTCGCGGAGAGAACTAATAAATAATAAGAGGAGCTGAGACATTTTTCAAAATAGAAAATAGTCAAACCTTATGGACTTTTGGTGTTTCTGTTTACAATAACAGTATAAGCGTTCGCTATTAGGAACCATTTAATTGCTGGTTCTTTTATTTGCATTACTTGCGTAGGCAAAAAGTCTGTTAAAATGTTCTTGATGTAAAACGCGTCCAGAGTAAAACTATACACAATTCTGCGTTTTTAAGTGAGTATGTGCTCCATATATGCGCGTACGAAAAAAAGACAGATATTAGCTGGCAAATATATATATATAGCTTGGCTTCTTTTCATCGTTTATTTCATAATGCAGAATTTTAAGTTTTATATTCGCTGAATGCTTCAATAAATTTCAGTCAAAATTTTGTATAGGAATATGATAACACTTTTTATAATCAAAAGGTTATATTATAAGAATAATTTATGTTCTGTTTAATATATGTATTTTGACATAGTATGTTCGTACATAACCATATTGTTACGAAAATTACAAACGTGTCGAAATCTATCACAGGGAAATTCTTTCCTTATGCGATACTTGTCCATGAAGGTAAAGATTAAAAAGAATTCAGCGAAATCTATCAGTTAATGGAATTAATGAAACTACGTCGGGAAATCCAGCAGCGAGTGATTACCAGATATAGCAGAATGGGACGTAACGTTTGTGATGTCCGTAATGTTTAAGGGCAAATCGTTCGCAGGACATACCTACGGTATAAAATAAGCTGAAAACACCTCTATTTTCTGGATGCTTTGCTCTCTACTCATAGACAACACAATAAAAATTTCCACTGTGTACCACAGAAATACGAAAAATCTGCCTCGCCCACCTATTAAAATGTAGTTTTTCTTTTGTTTTCTTTTTTTAATTAAGATAAAGGCGATGGGAATACAATTTTCTCACTTGGTTTTGTTTTCACGCATAAATAAATTTAAGATAGCGGCTTTAATGCTTCAGTTACGTTCCTTTTTGATTTGTTAGGTTGTGTGTGGATATCGTTTTTGAAAATTGGTAAATACGTTTTAAGATAATAAGATAACGGCCGCAGGTATTCAAGATTTGTTCTGACGCGAATTTAATGTTTGTATGTATTTCATGAGCAATCTTTGTTCGTGCAAAAGTAGTTGATAGTTTTAAAAGTTCTTTCATTTTTTAAGTAATAATGCATTTTATTGCCGTCAAGATACACGTACCTCAATATGCGAATTGCAATACAATCGCAGGTAGGTTGACGTACTAGTGAGAGTCCTTCAGCGCTTAATTCATGAAATTGCTCGTTTATTAAGGTATTGCTTTTTTTATTTCACCCTTTTCGTTTGTGACAATATTTATTTTAATTAAAGAACAAATAGTTATTTACTTCGGTAGTATGTTTGCACATACGCAAAAATAAAACAAAAAATTTAATTAAAAACAGCATAATATGGATGCTTATAAAGAAAGGCAAACTACAAATGAAGATAATCGTTGTTATTCATATGCTTAATGAATGACTAATTAAAAAATTAACTGTTATTTTTAATTTCAGTTATACCTTTTTTTCTTTGTATTCCATTTAAATGAATTGTATTTTTTCAAATTGTTTGTAAAACAAAAAGAAATAAACTTCAACTTCATACCTTGACACCATTGTGTTTAACATCGTAATTATGAGGTCGTCTTTTTCATATTTTGATGACGATTTTATTAATTGTCGATTGATGTTACGGTATTAGACGAAAATAACGAATCTTGAGCAGAAGGTGCACCGATGCGATACGTATACAAAGATGAACAAAAAGAAAGCGAAATAGTGCGGTACAAAGATATTAAGAAACAAATAAGAAAATTATATTCGGTTGTACTGAATTTTTTATACCCACCACCGTTATCTTAAAAAAGGGGGAAAAACTAAATTGTAATAGGTGGGCGTGGAATACGGTGGTACACAGTCAGCCATGGAATACTACGAAAAACGGCCAGAGCAACAGACAGAAAATAGACGTGCTTTTGGCCTATACTGTAGACGTGGCTGGTAATCGATTTGGCCCATTTTTAGTAGCAACGTATGAAAGAAGCCGATATGCTCATTCTTGTGGTCAGGAGAATATTTACCACAGACATTACACAACAGACGGACAGACGGACATGCTTAAATAGATTCTAAATTTGATGCCGATCAAGAATATGTACACCTTGTGAAGTCTCGGAAGTTTCCTTTTGGTAGTTACAAATCAAGTAAAAAAATGAAATATAGCCTTCACCTTCAGTGGTGGGTACAAAACCGTAGATGAAGACGTTCAGCTAGAAATTGAATTTTGGCAGTTAAATGCTTTGCATTTACCAAGAACCGAAAGACGTTTAACTCTACACTCAGCCTTAATCGTTATGTCTAAATTAAATATATTAGTTTGGCGAAAAAAAAATCCATTATTTTTTCGGTAGATGGCTACACTGGTAGATTTCTCGTAAAGTATCGATCAAACAATTTCAGACTTATGCTCGTTGGAAAGGTGACATTTCGCAGTAAAAAAAATTGTTGCTTTTTGTTTGGTGCATTCAGTTGTGAGTTACAGCGTGTTAAAAATGGAAGTGAACAAAGAGAAAATTTACAGTTTTTCTTTGACAAAGGCGAAAATGCAAGCCAGGCGGCTACAATTATGAATGG
>KK351258.1:0-97429 GCA_000671755.1 Glossina brevipalpis | reverse complement strand
CCGCCATACAGTCCGGACTTGGCACCAAGCGATTATCATCTTTTTCTTGCATTGCAAATATGTTCATTTAGTTTTTGATAAGTTGATTGCAAAGGTAGAAGCCCAACAGCAGCAATACGAACATGTAACTATAAATCTTTTCCCAGCAACAAACTTAGCAATTTATCATTTCTTCTAAAGAAGAAAATGTACAGTACAGAAAAAGTAAACGTAACAGGTTGCATCTGGATCTTCTAATAAAGTTGACATGAAATATTTAAAAACAGGAAGGGAACAAGAAAGTAAAACTTCCGCAATACCGGCAATAATACGACCGCAGTATGCTCAAATATCATAGTAAACAAGAGTTAAAAAATCTTTACTCTACAACCAAGTGAACTGACAAGCAACTAAAAAGTAGGCAATTAATGCCAACTGGGTGAAATATTTAAGAATACACAAACGATCCGATGGAACGTTCAGAATTTGCCTATTCTAATTAAAAGGTACGATGTGGCGGAAGGAAAGTAAAAAATAACTAAAAATAAATCATTTTTAATTTTCATTTTTAGGAACAATTTGTATAATACTTGTCCAAAAACATGAAATTGTAAAAAACATGAAAGAGATAAATAATTCATATTATAGAATCATTATTCATCACTATTTAATACTAGTGTTAGACATTCAGTCACTGTGTAATTGGCTTTTGTTGTGCTGCAATGGGAAATGAAATAATTAATTCAGACCTTGATGCGTGGATTGTGACTAAAATTTTGCGATTTTACAATTCTTATCATACCCTCATACTGGGCCCGTTAGCTGGTTTATTTCTTCAGGCCTTTTAATCGTCGTCTTCTTTAAAGACATCTAACATCTAATCTTTAGTACCTTATTTTTGCCTTTTTAGATTACCTTAGTAGATAAAACGTTTTAAACAGAATATGTTACTGCATCAACGTATGCAACATATTCGAAAGTGACGTGTGTCCAAAACAATTATTGAAATTTTTCGAGTTTCATAAACAGATACTAGACAGAAGGTTCCGTTTTGATGTCTGTGTCGATGACGATCCTATTTAATTTTTATTGATAAGTTATTATGAGAATAAATAATTTCGTTTTTCGTCATCTCTATCGCCATAATTAAGAACAATTTTACATTTGTCTCGTCGAAGTACAAATTTAATTTCAGATCTAGTTGCTTTGACTACTGTATTATTTGTGGAAAAATATAATGTGTTAAGATTATCTCTGTTTGAAAATCCATTCTCGTGGCCGCAAAAATGAAGAGATCGGTTTTAAATTTAGCAGAAACACGCCAAGCTCTTGCGCGCAGAATCTTACTAAAAATAAGACAAATCGGTGAAACTGTACGCCAACAGCACAACGTAAACTGAGAATGTTTCTGCTTTTAATAGCAAAAATATATCAGATTTTTTGTTCATTACTCATAAATCTAGAAAAATTTCCACACATAGTCCGCTACTTATATACTGTAGTATCTGTACAAAAATAGAAAGGATTGACTACGCCCACCTGATGTAAGGGAGTATTGAAATTTAATATCTTTGTGAAAACATTTTTAACATCAAAAAAAGAAACCTGAAAACCTTTCAGTGGATATATTTTTGATCAATATTAAATTTGTAATCCACCTTAGGGTCCATTTTTCTGTCTCAAAAATGGCAAAAATATTAAAAGTTCGATTTAATTTTAAAACAAATTTATTTTTTTCGGACCTTGTCGTTAAGATAAACGAGTAAAAAAGTTGATACACGTGAATATTATTTTCATACTTGTCGTAGATCTGTCTCGTTTACTTTATAAAACAATTTCTTTGATGGTATTTATCCGCAAACTTTATATACTGGGCAAAGACAGTTCTGTAAATTGTTAAATGCTCATTTGTGTCATTCGACTCCTTCCTCGAAAAGCAAACCTAAATCTGCTTACTCGAGATGTCTTCCTCACTAATATACGGAAGTGTTTTATGTTTTATTTTAAAAACATCATTTTTTGAAATGTTGCGTCGTCTATAAACTTAACGAAATTAAAAGCAAATTTCATTTAAGGTGAACTTTTTAGTTTTCTGATGGGTGACCTAAAAAGTACGAGTTGATTTGATTATTTTATCGGAATCTTCGCCGCGGGAAATGGTAAACTTGAGCTGTGGCCGAAGGTCTTGACAACTGGCGAAGAATGGCGCATAACCCACAACTAGAATATCTAAAAGAAAGTTATTTTTGAAGGAAAGTAATGTACCACAATCTGTGAGCAGAAAATTATTATTTTACGCACCAGGCGGATTTGAATAGATGGAGATTGTCATTACCTGGCTCAATAAACATTAGTATCTAGAACTTAGAAATTTCATGCTGACAACGCCAGACTGCATTCATTTTTGACGATTTCTCACAAATGAAAATAACTTGCACTAATGCTTTTAATGCACGTTATTTAAAGGCCGTCAGATTGTGGTGTTTTCGACTTTTTCGACGACATTAACAGACGCCTTCTCATACGTATTTAAACAGGTGGAAAATCTAAAATGTATTTTATAGCTTTTTTGACTTGCGATTCAAGATTACGATGCTGTTGTGTAGAATTGCAAATGCCTAAGGAAGTAATCAATTTAGAAAATTTAAACATTCTCTGATTATTTTCTGATTTAATTATGAATCTATTACACTAAGAAGACAAGCCTAGGCGAAAGTGGACGTAACGCAGTCTTAATGTGAAACTGCCAGCAGTAACTGACGAAATGTATATCTGTCCCCTAAACCTTATTTCTTGTTCTCTGCTTGAAATTTTACAAAATATAAATAGAAAATTGAGGGCTAACGAAGTGCACGAAAGTTTATGGTTTAGGTTTTTCGATTCTAAAGGTAAGAACAAGATTAATGTGCACGGTATTATTAGGTATGAATATTGAATCTTCGTTTTGGAGCACATCTCGCACTTCTATCACCTCAACCAAGCAGAGTTTTGTTTAATGCAGTCGCATCGGTGGACCGAATCGCATTATTGTCACACGTAACTCACAAGTTTCAAAATAATTCTCTCAATAGTTGGTATAATTTTGCTAATGAAAATTTTTGCTGAATTTTTTGTGTTTCTTCATTTTATTTATGTATTTTATATATATATCCATGGATACGGGCGAGCTTAGTTTAAACTTAAGGTAAATGCGTTGAAGTCAAATAAGAGCTAATAAATGTATAAGTCTTTAGCTTTTTCTAAAAACTGTTATATCTTTGAAAATCCAGCAAGCACGAAATGACTCAGACGACTTAGGAGTGCAAATTTTTGTCATTTTCTAAGCCCAAACACATTTGTAGTGAAAAAATTGATAAATTCCCGTAAACGGGGAAATCTGCATAAAATTTAATATTTTGAATTGGTAGAGAAATACTTTGAACGAATTTTAATTTGAATTCTAATTCAACTTACGTGAAATCCATTTTCTTAACTAAAATTTCATTCAATGAGTTTTTTTTTAAATTTACAAATTATTCATCTATTTCTTCATATTAGAGTTGGTGTAAATTTCGTATGAATGCAAACGTTCAAATATAGTCATACATTTTTCCGTTTCATACTGACCATCATCATAAGTTAAAAATTCAATTTTTCTCTTAGGCGTAACAACGCAACACAAGTTCAATTTTAAAACTGGTTCATTATGTGTTCAACGATAATATGAAACTGTATTTCATGCTGTATGCGTAGATGCGTATATAGTATGTTATTCACTAACACATATCTATGCTTAAATACGTACATGTTCGTTTATGCATCATATATGTTGGTGTTGGTAGCCAAAATTGCATCAAATCCAAATTTCAATAATTCAAAGCTGATGCCATGTCAGTCAAAAATTCAATTGTAAATTTTTATGCCGAAAACTAAAAGACTGGTCATACAGATAGGCACGCACATATACACATGGGCATAGCCATATATACATGAATATATATGAGGGCACATATGTACACAAATTATACGATATAAATAAAGATGAAAAATGTTGCCAACAATCATTTGTAAGTGTTGTAAGTATTTTCCTGTTAAATGTGGTCCATAATTTAATAAATGTATTTGGAGCATTAAAGGAGGTATTTTCATTTCAATTCAGGCAGAAACGCACGCACTTTTTGTTGATTTTTCAACGTATTAGTACTGTGTCTGTGCCAGTGTTGTTATGCGACATTACTTGTGTATAGAAAATTCTGTAAAGTTTAAATTATTACTTAGAAGCTTTCGTTTTTAAATATTGTTTTTAGCAAAGGAGACCGACAAGTGTTGCCCGTTATATCATACATATATATGATGGATATTTGTGTATTCTAATTTATTTTTTGCACGCCATAAGCAGACATTACATGCGCACAATCGAAGAGAAGCTGAACAAATATATAAAAAACTTAAGAAGAGAAAGTAAATTAACTTCACCAGTCTTAAGAGGAACGTAAAGTGTTTTGCAAACAGAGTTTAGAATTTGCTTTTTGCCCTTTTGTCTCTAAACAAATACTTAAATTAAAGCTTATCTAAAACGTAGTTGAAAGGAAATTTGGCTCCACAATAAGTCAGTCTTTGTATGTTCAGCGAGAAAAGGTTCCAGGAAAGACTGGACATGTAAAAATGTACAAAAAAATACAAATATTTCGTCTAGTGATTAATTACTAATAATAATTATAATAATAATATAACTTATTGAATGGACATCCGAAATAGAAATTTTGGTAAGCAATCAATGTTTCTATTTGGACGTTGCAAGCGAATTGCCTAACTGAGTATAAAATCAGGCTATGTAAATAGTTGACGATTAAAACCATCAAAAATTTTTCATGGTCCCACTATTGTGAATAAGTAAACAGATTCCATATTTTGTGTGTGTATTGAGTTTTGCGAGATTGACATACAACAAACAGCCAACTTTTTGATGGACAGGCCGATTATTGTAATCTAGAGTACAGACTATGTTATTTCGCTAATCTTATTTGAGTAAAAATATGAATATATAAGAGAAAAAAAGCAAATGCAAAACCGATATTAATCCGTTTTTATCATCAGGCTGTTATTTGCTTTTGTTTGCCAAATTCCAACAAATCAAAAACACATAAAACATCAGCTTTATTATTATAAACTAACGGGTGAAATTAGAAAAATTTGTGTTGAATCTTGGATTGTTAAGAGTATTGTGAAATGTGACTATTTTTCTTCTTTTTATTTAAAAATTTAATTTTTCAGAAGCGCTAAAATTTCCTATCGTCTACGTACATATAGAATTGTTGCATATACCGATTGGAACTTTCCATGCAAAGGACAGGAAAGCAACTTATACAAAAGCTTTTAATAAAATTTTAAATCGTAGTCAGGGTGATGATATAACGACACAATCATAGCTCCACAAATGTCGTTCACAAGGAGTTCCTCCCAATTGCTCATAGGGTTAATAAGGAATAACATATAAACTCTCAGTGTCGTTTGCGTTAGTCTGTCTGTAAAAAACATTTAAATTTATAGCAAAATAATTTCTGATTTTTGCATCGCGATGAAGACACTTCTTGTATATTGCCATAATTATGTGTGAATTTTTTTGTCGACAAAAATTAAACTAATGCCGTCCTACAAACACCGTACTTACCTGACATGGTTCTGAGTTTTCGTTTCCTACGGTTAGCGGCTGCCTTGATAAGCAAGCTGAATACCATAAAGCTTCTTCAAGTTCGTTCTCTTCAGTCACTTAATGCGTAGTAAATGATATGTTCTTAAATTTGAATAAACGTAAAAAAATGTTTCTCGTAGTCCACACTGCTTCCTTTGAATTGCGCTGTTGAAAATTATACTCCAGGAGATGTGCCTAACATCACAGAGACCTGGATGTAGTCCTTGATTTGGAACTGAAATTTAATTTGCATATTAAGGCCTCGCTAAACAAAGCAATATACTATTTGAAAAGATAGTCGAAGGAATTTAATGTGTGGCCATCATTAATTTAAATTTAGTAATTTTTTAATGAATTGTGTTTATCAGATGACAATTTATGGTAAATTGCATATAAAAGTCCTTTGCGCCATACTTTGTGAAATGTTAGAGATATATCAATAAAAATTGTTGAACGATACTTTTTTGCTTCAAATGCTTCTCGTATAAGGGCTATCACGCGATGGACATGTTCCCTTTCCTCATGGAATTGTCCGAATTAATGTTTGTGGAATTATATTAATATAGGGAATAACATTGTTCAGTAGTATTTCTTCAAACAGCTATACAAAGATAACAGGCAGGGTGCTATAACAGTAGGTTTAGATACTGTAACAATAATAGGTTTTTTTGAATGCGACGGGAAATATCCGGTGCGCAAAACAGCGTTGAAGATGTATAATAAGATTTATGGAGCACATTGTGGTAACTCCCGAATCATTTTTGCTGTGATGTTTTCAACGCTACGAGCTTCGTTTATCTTTAGATGGTTAATAACTTTTATTAGTTATAGTAGAGTTGTGCGAATTGAACTTTGAATATTTTCAGAGTAAGAAGATCTTATTGGCAGGATTCTGTTTTCTCCCACTATGAAGCATTTCTCATTATATTATTGCGAATTGGTTTCCCACACATTGGGAGGCAATTATTAGCCATTATAAAATCACGGATTTAATTACCTTGCATTGCTGGATATTTAACCGTGTTATTATAGGTTGATTCATCAGGTATTGGCAAATTATTCATCAGTTGGCGAATTGGATTTAAATGCATTTGCCAAATTGCTTGTAAACGTCACACATTTTTCAGAGTGGTTTCGAATCCATTCTCCATTGCGGTCTGTAATAGGGCATTCCATTTTGGCGGGAGAATTTCAATTTTTTGTTGCTTCGTACATTTAGATTTTCAAGGTCTGACCGAAGTGCTTGTTCTCTTGGGTTGCTAAGCTAAGCTTCCAACTTACCACATTGCGATCAACGTTATTTCAACAGTGATCTAAATCATCTGAGGATGCGCTTTTCTTGTTATAAATTTTGTATATTGCAGCTGTCACAAAGAAAGCGGGTATTTTTAAATCTCAGTGTTGCCATTTCAACTGCTTTTCGCAAAATGTGGTTAAAAATTTCCATTTTCTATGTTGTTTAGTAGTTTATGTGTCTTATTTTGTGCAGACTGGAGCAATGAAAGTCACATAACGAAGTATTCGGCATTTGATGTCTTCTAATATCTCTTGTCATAACGAAACCGATCAAGTCTGGGATTTTGTTTAGATCACTGGACCAATACGTTGGTTCAGGCCATAGGACAATGTCGCACTTGTTCTTCATTATTTCTGTGGGGAGTTTCTTTTATGTGAGGGTAGTAAGTCTTTGATCCCAGTAGGTGTTTGGCTTTTAAATCACTTATAGTTACAAATATCGCACTCACGATTGAGAAATATTCGTGAAATTGCTCTTCAGTGATGAAAACACGTGGGAGACAAGTACACTGAATTTACAGTGCAGTAAATATTGTAAGTTTTAAATTGGTTGGGTTTTCCATTTTGTCAACATGATTATTTCAAAAGCGACTTCAAGTCGAATGAGTGGGTCTTTTTAAGTTTATTCTGTAAAGATTTTATTTCAAACTCCTGAGCTTATAGTGTTTCTTCTCTTTCTTCTGCGGAGATGTTACCCCCTACTCGTTTGATTACAATGATTAAGACTTTTCTATTACTTCTGGAGATTATCGAAAAATTTAACACTTGTTAAAGTTTCTATAACAAAAATTAGTGGCGGTTTATGTTTCTTTAGTGGTCATACTGTACTATTTTTAACATTATCTTCCTCCTTTACCAACAAGCAAAATATGTTACAGGTATTTGTTGTTTGAATGTTCGATTTAGTTTTAATTATTTTAGAGATAATACAAGTATGTTTTTGTAGGTTTGATTTTCTTTTAATGAATCCGTTTCGGTCATTTCAGTTTGTATTTTCTTACTCACAGTACTTGGATCTCTGCAATGGGCATTTTTCGGGGTGTGTATTTTATTGTTGCCGCCTTACGAGTTGTAGAGAGGTTTGTAGAATCTATTGCATTATTGGATATGGTATCATTAGTAGTGGCTTTCGTTGTAGCTTTAAGAGTGGTTTATTCCACGGCAAAATCGTCTATCGCCTATATACATGTCGCCGCTGTCTGCCAACTGACTATAATGGGTTTTGTCCGTGTGTGTGTGTGTGTGTGTGCGCGCTTGTGTGCCTGTGGCTGTGTGTATTTTTTATTGAATCTCTCAGGAACGACTATTTCTTTACAGGATTTAGATATATAAAAGTGCTTACTAGTTACTCCCGAATGCTTCGATGTACGCTCTGTAGAGTTTCGCACCAAGTTTATATTTTCATTTGAAAATATTTTTACACAATAGCTTTCTTATGGCCAACGAAAGTTTCTGTCAGTCATTTGTTGAAATCTATTATTGAAATATCTGCAGAATTTACATAGTCCTTTGATGGCCGCTCAATCAATACGTGGATAATTGCAATCATTCGTTTGGCTTTGAGAAAAAGTCTTTGAACATACCCCCTAGGCGTTATTTAACACTTAAATCGCCATTATGCCGACCAATCTATCAGCTGTTGATTCTACAAATACGATACGTAACTCCCTTCTACGAGCTTAGAGAGGTTTTGTGATCAACGAGCTTATACCATTCACTCGAGAGAATGTAAGGGTGTATGTCCGAGTCCATGTATATATGTGTGTATATTTATATATGCATGCATGAGTGTGTTTATTCTTGTATGTATGTATAGCATTATGTACTATTATTTATATATATTATAATACACATATACATAAATTGTTGTTGCTAATTATTTTCACTCTATACATTTTATTGTTATTATTATTGTCGTTGCAAATATATTTTGCATATTTGTGTAATTTGTACGTTTGTATTTGATTTTTTCATTTTATTGAATTTTTTTTATTTCTCTGTTTTTTCCGCTTTTGTTGCTCTTGCTTTTTTTAAAGAATCGAATAATTTCCTTTGTTGTTTAGCTTTAAGAATAAGTTCTTTTACTCTTACACATATTTACAAATATAAATTCATGTAATGTAAGCACTTCTATTAGTTGGAATTTATATTGTAATTAATAATAAAATAATAAATAAATAAATAAACACGAAACTCCGGTTAGACACTAATCACAGTCGTACCGGACAAAACAAAAGTTTGCATCGAATTGGAGGGGAAGTATATCGAAAGTTAATATTTCCTTTAATTTTGGAAAGCGATGTTTAACTTTTTATAAAAAACGTATTTTTATTTTCACAAACAGTGAAAGCGCACGGTTACTGCAAGTATTATGGTAACCTAAGGCATATTTGGACCAATAAACCTATTATTAACGCTAGTAAGTATTATATATATCAGTCTATTCGAGTGAGAGTTACAAGAATGAAAACAATAAATAGCCTTTAATTTTTGGAAACTGACTATTTTTCAGTCCTCTCTGCTATTATAGGTGTTTTCTAGTTTAATCGGAAGATATTAGCCAAGAAACTGTACCTGTTACGTTTACAATGGCCATGTTGTGAGACTACCAATTAAGGACAAACGATTTGTGGCATTCCTGATGCGCGTGTCTACATGAAAAAATTAGTGTGTTTTCAATCTTTATATCTACGAGCGACACAAGGATATAGTTAAGTTAGTAATTCTTTAGTGTCTAGCTTTTGGGTATAAAAGGTTTTATGAGCTTAATTGCATGCAACTTTTACCATCAATGCTATAGTAAATTAATTTACTCTGAAGATGTTCTTAAGTTTAGTTTGAGTACCTAGAACGTCTGCAAGTATTGACTTTGAAGTGAACGAGTTTATCTTCTTGTTTTTTTATCAAAGTAGTGCTCGATTGCATTGGGAGTTGGTTTGTTTTTTTAAAATAAAAACATATTTTCATGTGCGTGTTTGTATCTGGACGTAGAACTGTCACAATTAATAAATTAGGTGTTTTAAATGCATTACCACCGAAATTTCCAGCGAAATGAAGGCAAGGCAGTAAACGTATCGAAAGATAACTCTCCCCTCTCGTGGCTTAGATTGCATCTTTGCATTCTACTTCAACGATAGAATAAAATTCTGAACAGATGCTGCATACTGTCAAGTTTGTACAACTTTCGAATTGTCAGTTTAAAACAGAAACCTCAATTAGTTACCATTCTCCGGAAACCTTTTGAAAGGAATCTATGCTTCCGGATTTGCATCTACAATTTCAAAACAATCTCAGTAATCTAGTAATTTAGCTTTTTGTCAAAAGTAATACTCTTACCGTCCGTCAACATCAACACTATGAAATCCGATTTTCTCTCATTAGGATTACCAACTATATTCTGCAGTCTGCTATACGACCCTTTTTATTACAAAATCATGATAATTAACAACAACAATATCCCCGTACATAGTAGGTCGTTCACAGTTGTCCTTCTAGTTACCGTAGTAAGTTCGGTGTGCTTTAATATATTGTTACGAAAATCACAAACTATTAAAATACGACTGCAATAAATTTGGCAGAATCTATGAAAGGGAAAATTCCTTTTGATGTGTTACCTGTCGCGGTCATAAAAAGAGGCCTTTGCAGCTATCAATGAGAGCAAAGATTGACAAAGAATTCCAGCGAAATCTAACAGGAAATTGATTAATGAAACTATGCCGGGAAATCCAACAGCAACGTATTAGCAGGCATAGCAGAAAGGGACACAGCGGTTGTGATATTCGTAAGGTTTATAAGCACAGAATTTTAATTAAAATAAGTCAGTGGATTAAAAATATTCGAGAAGTAGCTAACCGTTAAAAAAATAGTTTCTTTCAATAAATTGTAGAAAAAAATTATTGAGATTGTAAATATTACCTCGTACATAAAGAAATTTTAAATACGAAATCTCCGCTTTTTGCCTGTTCGTTTCTATTAGACAATCCATAAGGAAGCTTTGTAGAGTTTAATGGAAATGCCTCCGTCTAGCTGTTGTCAAATTAGCCTTCACGCAATTGGCAAACGTTATTCCTGAGATATTTCGATTAAACGTTAATATCGCTTCTATTAAGATTTTACTGTCTGAAAACCATTTAGTTTTACCATCCATTCTCAATCCGATGTTGGCCATGTCATCTCACTTCTTTTCTTAAATTTTCACACAAATATTCAATAATGTCAACATTCTAAAATCTGATGAGCACCTTTTATTTCCAATTCTTTATAAATCGCATTTTACCCAACCTGTGGAGAAGTTCGCGGTTTTACCAGCAGAAGATCAGAATTAAGATCAAATCTAATAATTTTTCTTACAACTTAACCGAAGGAATTATATCTAACGTGGCAGATAGTAGGATATAATTTCCAAACTTATTTTCGAATAACTCAAACAATTCAGTATTCACAGCTGAACGTGTGGCAATTTTGGAAGCCATTCGTTTAGCATCCACGTAAACAGAAAAAATTTCGTCTAGCATCAGCTAGTGTGTCTTGCTACTTTTACAATCGTTCCCCACAGGCAAAACGCATCCATCTTTGTTATAGAATCTAAAATCTGAGGGTTTTAAGTTTCATTTCCTTTGGGTACTTAGGCATATAGGTATCCATGGAAATACTATTGTTGATCGTCGCGTTTTCTAAATAAATGGTCCAGCTTTAATTTGTACTGACTTAAGAACATGCGATAAACAACAACCATTCTTTTAGATTTAAAAGAAGACCTTAACTGGCTCCTGAACGAACATAAATACAAATTGTACAACTGAACGTAATTTCGAGGCGAACTTTAAAAGAAACGATGCCTGATTGATTGTAATGATTGAAACAAAAGCGTAAGGTAATCGAAAAAATATCCATTAAAGGAAAATGTACATTATATTGTGAACAATTGTTTGAGTGACTGAATAAGTGCATGAATGAATGATTAAATAAGTACTTGAACAAACATAAAACATAAAATATGTAAGAAAAAAGAGAAAAGACGTTTACCTAAAAGTTTACTTTAAATACTCTTTCCCTGAAAATAAACAAAAAAGATTCAGCAAAGCTGAAGCTGGAAATCACAAAATATTTGATTTAAAAAGAAAAAAGCAAACAAGAAGGGAAAACAAGAAATGCGGTCTAAGAAACGCACTTTCTAATTTTCAGCGTGTTCTCGATGACATTTTGTGAGATTGCATAGGAAGATTTTGTAATGTTTATATAGGTGATACAATTATTTTTAGCAAATTAGAAGAGGAACGTTTGGTACACATTAGAAATATTTTTAAAACTAGAAGGAGCCAGTACGAAAGTTCAGTTGGATAAATCCAACTTCTTCAAGAGAGAAGTTGAGTTCTCCAAGAATCGCCACTATCTACACTGTTGAAAATTCATCTCAAAAATTAATACACAATGTGGAAACCTTCATTAATGCTTTCAAGAATCAAATATTTCTGAATAGAGACGTAACTTCAACATACCAGTATAAGATAATCTTTCCATAATACCATCGCCATATGATTACTAAAGAAAAATTAAATCGTTCCCTTAATCCATCTGTTATAAATCGTATCAAAGCTCAAGAAAATATTGGGGGTAAAATCATTTGCATTTCGGCAAATACACTATTAGGTGCACGCAGATACAAGTTGAAGACATTACGGATAGCCAAGAGCAAGAGGATATAATAAGTGAAACTCATAATAGACCACAAAGGAATTGTAAGGAAAACAGAATACAAATGCCAAAAAAATTTTGTTATCCCTATATGGCGAACGAAATTAAAAGAATAATTAAGAGCTGTATGATTTGTAAAACGAATAAATACGATCGTCGTTCCGCCAAGCCATGTATTGAAGCTACCCCTATTCCACGGTATTCAGGATAGCTAGACATACGTCTGATGGGAGAAACCCTGGTTCTAACAGCTATAGATAAATTTTTATAATATTTCAGGTGAAAACTGATTAGATCCAGAGCATCGGAAGATATACATAAGACAGCCATTAAGCAAAACCTTTTCCCTCTTATGCCCGAAACCTTAGTAATGGATAATGAAAAGTCCTTTAGTTCTAAGTCAATACTCTTCATGGTCGAAAATGAGCGAGGGATTTCAATTTTCAGAACTTCACCGTACACTAATCGTTCGAATGGACAAGTGGAACGATTTTCACATTACAAGAAATTATGCGATGTGTTCAAAACAAACATACCTACCGATCATGCTGATAACTGATAACTGTTGGATAAATCAGTAGGAGCATATTATTTTTCGGTTCATACATTTACTGGGAAAAGTCGTGTAGAAGAATTCTTCGGCAGAGGCGTTGTGAAATACATTGCAGGAACCATGGACAGTGTGAACGAACAAGAAATTAGCAGCACAATAACCCAAATATAGGATAACGAAGAAACTAATAATGATAAAATTAACAATTTGATTCAAATTAAAGCTTTCATGTCATGTGCGAATAATCTATATGTTACAGATCATATAAACAAATGATAAGACCGTATCAATAGTTAGATAAATTAATTTAATGAGCAATCCCTCAATAGAACAAATGCCTTAGAGGATGAAGTCGAATTTATTGAACAAACATTTAAAATTCACAATGATATATCAACTT
This sequence comes from Glossina brevipalpis, assembly GCA_000671755.1. NCBI lineage: Eukaryota > Metazoa > Arthropoda > Insecta > Diptera > Glossinidae > Glossina > Glossina brevipalpis. The sequence continues at coordinate 83,836 of KK351258.1, read as the reverse complement.
TTTGCGTAATCACATAAACGATATTGAACAAACCATATTATCGGGTAAATTGAGTATAATTCTTACCAAACACCAAAAGAATTTAGTTTGATTACGAATTACGACAGTTACCGGTGATAACAATATCATCGGAATCTTCCTCGTTTCAATTCTCCGCTGATATCCTATCCAAAATAAAATTTGTACTTCTTCCTAAAAGTCAGCATAAACAATTAGCGGATGATAATAATAAAATTTCCAACACAAACGTAAAAGATAACATGGCGGGTCATTATGTAACTTTTCTACAACTTTGAAAGCACTTGTGGTCGTAATTTTTCCTTTTTTATACTCAATGCTAATGCAAATTGCAAAGTGACATGAATTTTCGTGTCAATTTTAGTATCACATTTCAATTTGCATTAGCACTGGGCATAAAAAAAGAAGATTACCGGCACGATCTCTTGCAAAGTTGTGTTTTAATACAGAAATGGTTTATCAAAAAGTTATATGATGACCTCCATGGAAAAAATCTAATAAAAATAAAACATGAATGTATTGTAAAAATGTGTCAAAATTCGAAGACACAGAATGCGAATTAGTAAAATTGGAAACATCCTGTATAGTAAAAACTACACCAGGGATAATTGTATTTAAAAATTTTTTTGAAAATATAACTGATGACTGTAGCAAATCAGAAATAAGTCCGAAAAAAACTTTTCCCATAAAATTCGAAAATTGTAAAATTAACGTACTTAGCAAAACTTACATCGAGTATATGAAACATTTCTCTTACCTAATTTAATGGCAAAGATCAGAGAAAAAATAATGCAACAAAATTCAATTGATAGCTCGAAACTCCGTATTAAGAACAACTACAGCATAAGGATAACATTAAATTACTAATAGCTAAAAATAGAGATATATATGTAATAGGTTTAAGCAGTTATATCACAATTATATTTATTATTATTAGTGTATTTATTATTGCCTGTCTTATCAAAAATAGACGAAATTTGTACGCAGCATCTACACCTCAAACAACCACTAAATATGTTGATAAAACTAATAGCGGGCCGTTTTTGCATTATTAAAATGCTGCACCAACGTCTGCAATATAATAATGTTAAACTGTAAGATAAGTCAAAACTCTAAATCAGTGTTGGCTGCAAAATATCAGGAATGTGATGCCACCGCTGACATAAGTTGATATGCAAGATCAGCATCTGCAAGAATATTACGCCACCTTAAGCTAAGATAATAAAGTGTAATTTTACTGTATATTTAGTTTTTCAATTTTTTTCAGTCTTTGTTTGGTTTCAGTAAAGTGCGGTCCCACTGACCAAAAATAAAGGATAACTTTTTTAGATATCCCGTAAAAGATGATCTCAACTTATTTATAAATAAACAGCGCATAATCACACTGCAGATTGTGTTGATCCTTTGCTATCCTTGCTGATAAGTGGCACTTACTCACAATCAAATCGAACACACATACATGCCTGATACCATTTGTAAAAAACATTTTTATTTTGCAGTCTCTCAGAGCTGGGCAAAACAGCCAGAAAGCAGACGTGTTTTCACCTTTTTTTAAAGTGTAGACGTGGACTTTCATCGATTTGATCCATTTTTATTGGCAACGTATGTGAAAGAACTTTCAATGTTTCTGCCAAATTTGAAGACGATATCTTCATTTTTGCTGCCAGAAGAATGTTCATCACAGATATTACACAGACGGACAGACGAAAACACGGATAAACGGACAGGCGGACATGCTTAAATCGATTCTAAATTTGATGCTGGTCAAGAATATATACACTTTGTGGAGTGCGCGAAGTTTCCTTCTGGGCGTTACAAATGAATGGCAAAATGAAATATACCCCTCCTAAGGTGGTGGGTACAAAAAAGATACTCCAGAACCCGCATAAAGTGTATATAATTTTGACCGGTATAAAATTCGGAATCTTCATAGACGTATCTGTCTGTCCATCTGTCTGCTTGCTTATCTGTGTAATACGCGTGTGTAAAGATTCCCCTTCAAATTTGGCAGAAATATTTGAAGTTCTTTCACATACGTTGCTATTGAAAATGGGCCAAATTGATCAGAGGCCACGCCGACATTAAGCTTGAAAGCACATCTGTTTTTCACCGGCTGTTTTCCATGGTATTTCATGACTGGTTGTGTTCCACGGTTTCCATAGAAATAGAAAAATTTGCCATGTCCGCCTATTAAAGTTTAGCTTTTTTCCCGTTTTTTAAGATAAAGATGCTTGTTTAAACTTCAGTATCTTTCGTCTACAGTTCAAATTATCTATTTTCCATAAGTCTCGTTCTGTTCATTTCTGTGGTTCCTGCATTAGTATAAGGGCTCTTATCAGTTAGCTGTGTATTATTCTATACGTAAATCTAATGATTTCACTCCATTCATAGCGCAACATATGCTAGACCGGCTACATGTATCTTAGGTTCCACGTTCACCTGTAGCGCCGTGCATACCCGGATTGGTCATAGTCTGCATTACCTTCAGAATACTTTTTTCCACGTTGACGAAAATTCTTATACATTTCTTAAAATGTTGTTCCTCTTATAGGTTTAAAATTATAATAAATCACAGTTATTAATAAGGTGAGATAAACTATTTTTTACGAGAGCATAGTTTGTCGTATGCAGCCGCCTAAATCGGTTTTTTTTTTCATTTTTTAAAACAGGAGGGTCATTATGTAACTTGTGTTGGTTCTAAAAATTGATACTATCCTTTTAAAATGTAGCTCGCTATAGTCGGTGTTATTAGCATCATGTAACAGTATCGTTAATTTTCCAATAGAATATGGGAAATTTTCCAATATTATGAGAGAATCGTAAAAGATGCGAGATAAATTGGCACTCGTTTGTTTTGTATAAACAAAACGCGTATGGTAAGAAATATTCAGCATGCAAAACGAAATGAGAATAGCATTTTACAAAATTTTAATTTGCAAATTTTTACTTTCTTAAATAAATTTCTTATTTTTTAAACATATTATGCCTAAAAAAATGCACAGATTTTAATTGCAAAGATTGAACAATATACAACAACAATATACAAAACGCTATACAGTGAACAGCTCCACAGCTCCTTTTTCTTGCAAATGCCACTTTGAAAGAGGTTGTGTAGTAAATTTTCTTAGTTTGTACTCAATGCTAACGCAAATTTGTTCTAACCGATGCCTACTTAGGTGTCGGCGGATTTGACGTAACAAGAGAGCGCAAAAAACTAGTATCGCAAGTTAAATTTGCTTAAAAACCGACATCAAAAACGTTACATGATTACCCCTCAGATTTCGTTTGTTGTTTGCTTATGTATCGTCATTTATAAGCGACTCGGACAAAATTTCTTTTCCACTAATTAGTTCTCTTAAGTAAAAGTTTATTTTAAAAGAAAAATTTTTATGTCATTTATTTAGTGTAATTTTTGTTTCCCTTTCTATAGCCTACCATCTTTTTAACAATTGTCATTTGTGGAATGGTTTATATTAAGTTCGTGCGGATGTATGTAACTTCCAGTTGAACTTTTAATAGGCCTATCTTTGGCTGGATAGTTCGATTGAGAACCATTTTCTGTCTGGTTGTCTGACTGACTGATGTCTGCGCATGTACTACTTTTTCAGTCTACAGGTTGTAGATTTGAGATGCTTTGATCCAAGGACAAACACTGGCGACAATGGTTTGAATCCGAATACTTTCACGACCACTGCGCGTATATCGCTGTAATTTAAAAAGCTGTTATATGTGATAAATATTTCTTGAGGCGGACGCCATTTTGATTTTTTTCAAAATTTTTTCTTTGCACATTACTTTATCAGCATAGTTAAAGGTGCATGCCCAAAATATTGACCGTTTTGCTCCCGCTTTGTATCTCTTGTAGCGGCATTTAAATTTCTCCACAATTCTTTTTTTTCACATTCGTAAGTGACCGAAATTTCGATATGAAAGGCAGCGCTACCATGCTGACAGGGAGGGAAGCTAAAGAATAACTTATAAAAATAAGCAGCCGTAGATGCAATCTCTTAAACCCAATGGAAGTATTTATTTTCAAAGTGATATATTTAAAATTTATATTTTCAAATCCATACGGAAAGAACGCTATGAAAATGTATAGAAAATTCGATTATTGGAAGTGCTAGTGCTTGTAACGCAAATGTTGCAATGTTCTAATCTGATTGTACGACATAAATATTCACGTTTTCACCTGAAGTTTTAACGAAGTTTATCCGTTAATTATACGAACATGTAAGTAAAAAAAAGCAAAATCTTTTCCTGCTGTATTATTATCCACCAAGTTTTCCTTACATTATATCAAATTTCTTAAAGTATATACAGTTAGCGATCTCATTCTTTTGTGAATTAACCTTTTGACATCTTCCAATTTTCATTATACTGTTGCAATAATTCAACGCGAATGTAAGTACTTGGATTGAAAACGAAAGAGAAACGTTCTCAAAATAAGCACAATATTCATTTCGTGATGAAGTCTTTATTATATGGTGCTAGAAACGAAAAGGGATATAAGAGCTAAGAAAGACTAAACGAACGATTAATTAAATATAATAATTCCAATTTAGATAAGCTTAACATAGTTTCTGTTACAGCTACTTCTGCAAATTACAATTTTTGTTTGATAGCTTTTTTTCTTATTTTGTATATAGTTTTGGTATACTATCAGCCATTAGCTCTACAATTGCTTCTATTGCCATTATTTCTTTTTGATATCATTTGTGCGCTTTTGTTCGAAGTTTAATATAAGTTTCCAACAATGAGAGCAAATATCAAGAACGGGAAACTTCAATAATACTTTAAAAATCAGTCTGAACATACGTCCACAAGAAAATGAAGGTACATTTTTAAACGCAGGAATATATGTACTCCTTACTGACTGCAAAGCGGTGGGTTTAAAATTGAATTTCTATTGAAAAGGCCCAGTATTTTAGAATTACAATTATTTCCATTTGAAAATGTTCACAAATTTGTTGTATAACATTACATACCCTTCTGAGGTGTATGACAAAGTATATTTGAACATAAAGAAGTGTGGCGCATATGTAAGGAGTGAGTTCAATTTCAATTTTCTTCGATGTTGTTGGTTGCTATACTTGTTCCATTCTTGGCTCTTTAGTTGCCTCTAGCCAGTATATATTCCATGTATATTTATGCATTTAAAACTCTAAACTTCACTTTTATATGACCATTGAGAAGATACTTGTCAAATGCTCCACATCGCTTTAAATGGGTCTGCCTTTCACATGGTGTGCCTCTTTTCATTATTCATTTTACAGTGGTTGCTGTTGCTGTTGTTAAAATGATTACAAGTACCTAGTTGTACTTGTTTCGAATTCTCGAACAAGGAGTACACATGTTTCTGTGCGTGGGGTGTACGGGTTACTTCATCTCACCTTTGGTTAGTTTCGCAAACAAACTGACGCATATCGTGATAAAGTTTGTATTGTATTTCGTGCTGGAAAATTCTCTATTTTCTTCGTCGGTAAAAGCGTTATATCTGTCGTCTATTGCTTTTAGCTTAATGTGCGCACTTCTGTATATACCGGTGGAAAACTGTGCTTGCGGTTTTGCATTTAAATCGAAATGGAATGTTAGAATATCCAACGAACGAGCAAAGGAGCAAACAGCTTCCTCCTTTATCTTTTTTTTTTCTTATATTCACTTTTTGCAACTTGAGGGTACGGATTAATATCATTAGATTAACATCGGTTGAAATTGATTGGTCGTGAAGTTTGGTGCCATCAATACGTTGAGATGCACTTCCGTACAAAACAAAAACACATACGTATGACGTTTGTACATGTAGCTACGATGGGAACGACGATGAGACAATGGTATTGGTCTTGGTGTGTAAGTAATGCTAGTAATCCTTTTTCTCTTACATGTAATTGAGGTTTTCCAAATTAATTTTTGGTCAGTCTATGCAAATTTGATGTTTTGATAACGTTTTTATCAATATTTTTGCATTTGAAATCAATTCAAATAGTCTTTTACCCGATACCTATTGTTGAAAGTGGCAAAGTGTATTACGCACACAATTTAATGCACAAAGTAAATTCAGGGATTCAATCTGGAGATTTTGAAAATCGTAAAAAAGCACCTGTCAAAATAAATATGAGAGTGCTCGGGTTTTCATTGAATCGAAATATTTCAGTTACTTTTGCTTTTTATCCTGTTCGCGCCTTTGTGATTAAATAGTTTGAAAAACAGATTTTTTCATGAAAAGCATGCGTATGAATCCGCTCGAACTGATCACTTTATTGTTTTTTCTTTTTTCTTATATGTGAAAAGTCATTATATATATTTTTTGTCTACTTTTGTCCCTTTATTCCTTTCGAAGCCTAAATGATTGGTAGGTTAACTCAAAACGAGAAGATTTCAATTTTCAAGTTCTCTTTCTTCCATTCTTTAAGCTAATTGCTGATAATTTCTTTCTTCTTAATTCATCGGTGTTTTCTGCGATAATCTGAGTACATCAGAAGTCAATTGTCGTTCCTTATATGCAAATTAACATTAAAACAACTGATCTGGAACAATATTTATGCCGCCAGTGAATTGAATTCTTAACGTCTGCGTGGAAAACTTGTTGTAGTAATTGTTTTAAAACATATTCATTAACTTAGTATTGCAATCAACTTAAATCGAAAATGTAAATCAGCAAAATGGAGTTCAACTGTCCGTTGGCGAAGTTAAACGATCAGAATAACCATGATACAATTTGATACAAATGGATTCATATCAAGGTAGTTAAAGTTGTTTTTTCTTTATTTATTTCCTTTTATTTTTTTTTTGTGTAGATTGTGATAGATGTGTAGATATTTTTAACCTTTTGAGCACTAGTAAGCTTATAAATATTTTTAATGATAAGCTGAAAAGTAGATGGAACGAACGCAAGGATTTTCCATTTAAAAGCTATGTGGTCATTCAAAATGTAAGTGATCAAATAAAAACAAGTAAGAAAATTATACTCATCTTTGGGGATTGAGTTTGGTGCTTCAAGATGAATGCTATTATGTGATGTGATTTGTGGTTTCCAACTAAGAACATATATAGTTACCTTGAGTTTTCTATCTCTTTCTATCTATTTCTTGGACTGCGAAAGTTCACCTAACGAAGAACAGACTGTAAACGGAAGAAAGGATGAACACGAGATAAACAGGGCTAAATAGATTCAAAGTTTGACCCTTATCAAGAATATATACAATTTATGACGCCTCTGGTAAGGGAAAATTGGTGGTATGCGTATGCAACATTACAAACTGGAGAACAAATTTATTATATTCTATCCTACAGAGTTAGATATCAAATGTTTTTGTCTCTCATGCGCAAAATTAGATTGTCTATCTAGCGAACTAAAGCATGTACACGTATTGGCAGAGTCTCTTGTGCTGATAATAAAGCAAACTACAAATGGCAGAAAGTAAGCCGAAAGTTCTAAAGTAAATTACTGCGGATTCCATTGATTGATGAGTTTTATTCAGGTCAGTTGGCCAGCGTGTGGATTGATGCTGTGGAAGGATTTGGCGTGGGAGGTCCCCACAATTCTTGTTTGGGATGAAAATCACTTGCAACAATAACTTTTATACCGAATTAGTTAAGGAAACCATTACTTTTTAATAAAAACCCATGACCAAAATGAGTTACGTCAACTAAAATATCAGAAGCGTCACAATGCACTTTAATGTGAAAAGCTTTTAAAAATGAATTTCTGAATATATTCGAAGTTTTGTATTCAATAAAGTATTTACCTAGAATTATGGAGTGTCATCAGGTTGGTTGACAATTCTTAAATTACATCTGCTGACTCTGAAACGAGGACGACTTGTAAAATAATATACGAAGAAAGTCAATAAAATTTAATGAAGGGAAACATCGACGGGAGGAAATATAGAGATTTTTCCCTTGGAATTAACGAATTAATAAAAATATTTTTTGTTAATAAGGAATGAAGACTTTATTTTGATCAAATTTATACCTTGCAGCAGAGTATTTGAAATAGTCCTTCGCCGAGCCATTTTTCATATATCTTTGGAAGAGTTTGTTTTCCTCATTCTGGTAGTATTTAAGCACCATATGAAACTACGGTCGACAACTACTTCGCAACGATGGTTGTTTGATCGGAGTTCATCTTCACCGTAAACAAGATTAAAGACGTTTTTAAAGATTACGACAATATTGATCGTTCAAAGTATGATCGATTTTTTCTGTTTTCCGTTTATTTCTCAGTAATTTAATTGCATTTCGTAGAAATTGAATTGGTTTGATTTGATTTTTTCTGTGTTGCAGGCACTTCTAAGACTGCCTGTTGATCAATAATATGCACAATATATAGATTTCTAGTAGGGCACTGCTATAAATTTTCGCGCAATTCTTAACCATATAACGAAAACTTTTAACTATTTAGTATCTTGTGTGAAGCAAGCATCAGTCTGTTGTTTAATGACAAAATCTTTTTTTCGCTGTGGAAAAATCTTCAACAAGTGTTATCAGATTTAAATATTAATTAAATTTATATTTATAAAATTCTACAAAGATTAGGTTATGTCAAGTTTGATCTATTATTTGCAGTACCCGCAAAGCCTACACATTTCAGATCAGCGAAATCTATTCGTATTCTATTAAAAGCCAACTATAGAGAAAGATGGCTACATAAGTATTTTTATTTGGAGTTCAATGATGAAGTTTGAAAAAGGGGGGATTTATGTCTACAAGCTCGTTGTGGAAAAAATTAACTATCTACGAGAAATAATGAAGCTTAGCATCTTACTATAAATATCTGAAATCACCTATAAGTCAGTATGAACCGATTCGGAAAGTCCGACTTCGATTTGATTTACTTGTTTAAGTGTATATAAAAAATATGAATCAAGACGAATATAACTTTATTACTCATTATGCTTGTTTTTCCAATCCATTAATATGTATCTGGTTTCATCAAGAACCAAAGATAATCATTGACGTAATGATCTTCTGCCGACGCATCTTCCAATTTGCATAGTTTGTACTTTGGCTGATACCTTATTTGTTACTAAAATATTATGACCTATATCTAGAGAAAACAGCCAATATCTGGTCGGTATTGTGTTCGTAGAAAAAATGTTTGAAAATGGCGCTGTTATGCAAGGAGTTTACAAGAAGATTTGTAAAAATTATTTTAAACTCTTTCCACATTTTTAATCAAGAGTAAATAGCACCAAACACTCGGATCATCGCCTTCTGGGAAGGCTTTACAAGTTGGTTATCATATTTCTTAATATCTACATAGTATTAAATTTTATATATCATCAGCAGTCTTAACTCTTAAATATATATTCCTAGTTGACCTAGAATATTGCCTATATTTGGTTCAAAATTTGTTATATTATTTTCATTGTGTGATCTTGGGAATTATATATGTTTTACTCAGAATTTACTACATTATTGGTCAAATGCACACCCTTGTTTACTTTGCAACAGCTTTTGTCAACACCCTTTAGCTCTCCGTCTAATCTACAACGTATTCAGCTTTTATCCAACTTCTATCTGTCGTTGTCATTCTGGCATCTGTTCTCTGAGTAAGATTAAAGCCTTTCCAAGGAATAATTCAAAATCTACAGTGTTTACATTTTTAAAAATTCTGGCACTACAACGGGGATCTAGAATCCAACGGATATATCAAGACAAATATAAAGCTTTTATATTAGTATGTATGGAAGCACAACCGTATGCTTTTGTAATGTGCATTTATAAATGTTTCCTTTTTTCTTCTTCTTGTCCTGTGGAGAAGAACTCCAATTTATATTCTTTTTTATACGGTCTTTTAAAACTTTACAGAAATATTTGTAGTTTAACATTCCTGCTTAATAAATTGCCAAAATGTACTAAGTTCAGTAATTTTATTTCTTACCAGGTATACGTGTTTAAAAGATAAATAGGTGCGTTCTCAGGGGAATGGAGGGCTGTGTACCGAACATTTTTATCAACACTTTTATACTGCTTCGTTATGGGAAGAGGGCTATGTATTGAAATGATGAAATGACGTCCCACCATTTGACAGGTCATGGTACTTAAAGTGGTTTGTGAAAAACAAACATTTAATAAATTTTGTGATAAAAAGATTTTCAGTGACAACGAAATCAATGATAAAAATGATGATAGGGATGAATGGCTAGCTGATGACAACTATTAGTTTGAGATCAAGTAAGCTGTCATTATGTTTGAATTGGATAATTTTCATAAGTAGGGTGAAGAGAGGTTTTCCCTTTATCTTAACCGATTTGTCAAATCAGTGAAAGTTTACAAAAGAAATAACTGAATATTATTTACTTCTTGACTTCACTTAGTTTGCAATTCATACATCATTTCTTTTCAATTTGCAATCAAATTTAGAAAACACATTTTGCTATCATTATTAGAAAAGACAATTTGCTGGTAGTGTGTATTAGATTCCTCACTGCCTGAAATTGTTTGTTAAACGTTTGTATGGTTTTCTCGATTACTTTCGTTCCTTCCCTTCTCTTATAGTAGTAGAAAGTTACAGACTTCCTTTTCGCTTTAGCATTTACATATGTATATATAGGCAACCTTTTACTTCACTTGAATAAGTACGCAACATATATGTAACAAAAGCTTTTGTACTAGGGCTTTGTATAAAATGCTCCAGGCTCTTCGTGTGGTAATGGGAATTGCGAATTTATTAAAAGATACTTTTTACATTAAAATTGGTTTCGTCATATGAATTGATTTTTCAATTGCGATGGTTGTATCTTTGTTCATACTCTTTCGCAATATCCTAAGCCTGTCAATTAAACAAGAAAATGTAAGGTTTAATTTATTATAAAGTACGAATAAGGCATTAAACGAAGTTTTTCAAAGTAAAGCGTGCTTTACTCGGGATTGAAAGTACATTAAATTTGCAATTGCATTGGTGAGTCTCACAAAGAACCAACGAACACAATTAACATATTGTTACGAAAACTGCCGTTCGTGTTTTACCTTTAAGGCACAGTTTGTATCGCTAGATCGCGAGAAGCTTAGATTTTGGTCATTTACAATTTCTTTATTTATGAAATATTATTTATAATCTCAATTATTTTACAATTTATTACAAAGAAAATATTTCTTTTAACTCTTGGTTGCTTCTCTGATATTTTTAGTCGACTGTCCCGTATTAAGCAAAATTCTCTGCTTATAAACCTTACTAATATCACAAACTCTTCGTACCTTTCTGCTATACCTGCGAATACTTAGTTTCATTAATCCCATTTCATACAGATTTCACGGGAATTCTCTATCAATATTTGCTTTTATTGACAGCTGCAAATATGTGTTTTTATGACCGCGGTAGATATCACATTCAAAGCAATTTCCTCTCCATAGATTTATCAAATTTGCTGTAGTTGTATTTTATTAGTTTGCGATTTTCGTAACAATATATTCAATAATGTTAATTGATCGTATTTTTTTTTTAAGGCAAACGTTGAAAATTGTTTGACTGATTTATCGCCACGATTGACTATGGGTCGAAGTTGCTTTTTACGAACTCAGGAACTTGTGATGATCTATAAGTAAAATCCGTGTAAAAAATAAGTAAATTTGTTATTAGTAATCCCGTGCTGATGCAAAATAATTCATTTAATTGAAAAATCCTATCAAATGCGCATTTCTTCACGAAATTAAAAGTAAATATTGCAACTGCCTACTCTTGCTGCTGGTAGTCATAGCTGCACTAATGACCAAAGCGAGTGAATTAGTGAATATTTCTTTATGCACTCAAATATCGCAAATATGCGAGTACGCTTCCTTACTAGCATCTTAGCTCATTCGTCTTTCTTTGGTTTTTCTTTTAAGTTAGTAAGTAAAGTATTATTTCTCATTTGTATACATATATTCTTACTGCAAAGCTGTTTATTTCTCTTGCTATACTATACACACACATTGGTCTTGCTAAACCGGTTTTTTGTTAGCACACACACAAATATTGTTCAAATACAGGTTCTTGCCGTTATTCTTGCCGGTAAGCACATAGTTATTTGTGAATATAGATTTTTCATACACATAACTTTTTGATTCCAATCCACACAGCAATACACACATATGTGACCAAACCCGTTGGTCAAATATTCACAAACAATATCTCCATGCACTTATTTTAACACATTTAATGTAATTAATTTATGCATATATGCACATAAGACAATTAATAAGCGGGAACTTAGTCATAAGCAATACACATATTTTAACGGTACAATATAAGCAGCTATAGAAGCGCGTTGAATTTCAGTTGCGTTACCATAGTCAGAGAGCGAACCTCTTCATTAATAAAACGAAACATGACTTGATTGATAAGGAACAGTTGGCTTACTTTAGCTGTTTCGCAGGAACAACTGATAAAGTTGTTAGGATTAAATGATTGGCTTGCTTAGCTTAACCGCTAACCTTGATTATTTGACCGTACGGGTAGGGGATAGCTTAGCCGCTGTCCACGACAATTTGACTTTACGGATAGAAGATGACCAGATTGGCTTAACCACCATCTCTGAGTAAATCTCTAGACCAGTAGGCATAATAAAAATGAACAAATACAGACCATACTGGAACTGGCTCTATTAGTTTATAGGGATGATATTCGTAGCGGAAAATTTCCGTTTTAAGAGCCATAAGACGTGGAGTATAATAGGAAAACCACAATAATAAACGGAATTGGAAAACAGAAGTGATCTGTGATTTCATCACATCGCTATGTTGGTTTTTGTCCTTAATAACAACAGTAATCCGTCGATTGTGAACCAATATTTCTGCCGAATCTTTTATACCCCCGACCTTTATCTTAAAAAGAGTGGAAAAGACTAAATTATAACAGGTGGGCGTGTCAGAGTTTGTCCTTCTATTCCATTTTTATGGAATACAGCCAGCCATGGAATACCCTGAAAAATAGCCAGAGCAAAATTGCCATAAAATAGACGTGCGCTCAGCTTATACTGTAGGCGCGGCCTGCGTTATTACTGCTCTGAGATTAAATAGCTATGAACATCTTTGCAGAATGGTTTTTAGGATAATTGCATAATTGAAAGTTTTATATATATAGTTCTATAGTTCTATAGTTCGATTAGATTCAAGATATCATTCTAACCGCAAGTATAATATCGTTTCGAAAATTTTTCGAAGAATGGAAATCAATTCAATGCTTCTGTAAGAGTTGATGTTTATAGTTTGGAAGTCATACCAGGATGATTGTATACAACTGGTGCCTAAGATGTTGTTAAAATCTTTGAGTAGAATGTGTCTGTTTCAATTTTTAGAATTTCTAAACGTGGAGAGTTGTCTTTTAGGAGACTTGTTAAGTTCCAAGAAGAAGTTATCACGCTTCTTGTCGCGTAGCGCAGAAAGTATAGAAAGTCCAGAAGAATTGGCGAGGTTGCCGCAGATTGAAATGAATAATTGTACGGGCGTAGCATATCTAGTAGTACCCCTTCGCTGCTGATTTCATCGCACAATTTTTTCCAGCCTTACCTTTTTCCGCCCTGACTGATATTAGTATTATTTTGATATTAGTAAAAGCGTTAGACTTTATTTTGGAAGAAAATTTTTAACATTTATTAATAGTTGATCTAAGTTTGGCATATGATATGACTAGGTTGCATACGCTATTCCACAAGCGATAGGGAGGGTGTGATCTTTTCATATGTATTGATTAAAGGTAGTAGTGAAAAAAAGTTGTTAAAAAAGTAACTGAAAGGCTCACTAAGCTAGATATTATTTGATATATTGCGGAGATTGTTGTTGAGCAGTGGGGCTTTGATGTAATAGATGCTTGCGTGTATATTAATCAATATAATTTTCCGCATTTTCAACAAGTATTTTCCATCTTCCTGGCAACATAGCGACACCGTGCAGAAGGCGACAGATTCAATCATCAACCCATTTTCTCACTACTTCAGCATTTCGAAACAACGTGCCAGCATCGTTGCATCGATCCAAATAAACGAAAATCAAAAGGCGCTATGTTTCGTGAACACGATGAGTGATTGCAGAACCTCCCATTCGAGTTACAACAGTCTATCCTTGACAATTCTTGCAACGTGTGGCCGAACATTGTGATACAAGAAGATGAGTTTACGTCTGTTAACCGGTATTTTTGGTCTTTTTGGAACAATACATCAATTTGTGCAACTTACGTCTGTAGATATCCGCAGTAATAGTCTGATTCGGTCTTAGCAGCTCATAATGCACTATATCTTGATGACCATGAATATTCCGTTTCATTATCGATGTGGACGACTCTGCTAAACTAACCCATGACTTTTTGCGTTTGGAATTCTCGTAATGAACACACTTTTCATGTCACAGAAAGCTCGTCCTTTTTTGCCTTGCAGACAATGAAACTGCAATGTTGAAACAGTTTGAAATGACATTTTCAGTCAATTCGAGGTATCCATTTTCCCGTCTTTTGGATGTTTTTCATTGCACGTAAACATCTGGAAATGGTTGATTCATCCACTATTAAGCTGTTCGAAGCTTCCTCGAGAGTTTAAGGTGGGTTTTCGTCCAAAAAGTCTTGCCATTCATAGCCGTCGAACATTTTTGCTCCTCCAGGCCGTTCGTTGTCACTAACATCAACATCACCTCTTTTAAACTGTTGAGACCAAAACCTACAATTGGGTCATGATGCAGCGGCATCACCATAATCTTCTAAAAGTTTTTGATGGGCTTCAGCAGCAGATTTCTCCAAGTCAAATAACAAAGGTAATGAACTTCGAAAATGGATTTTTGAGTCTTCCGTGATTAGTGGAATTTTGGAATACGAGTGCGTAAGACCTGACGAACAATGGTGAGCAGGTGTAGACCGCTTTCAATCAGACAGTGGGAGCCACCAGGGCTTTCGTTAAAAGTACGCTAAGTAGTTAAGGAACTAAAATTTGGTCCGCTGATAGAGAAATCTATACAGAAGGAGACAATATTAAAATTAATGATTTTGCTGTTTAGTACATCGTGAATATTTGTGGCTTTGCGATTGGAAAATCGACTGCCCCCATCAGACCTTTTCAACGTTTAAAGTCTCCGTCTATTAGAACGGAAGCATTGAACCTAAAGAAAGATATGTTATTAAAAACACAAAAGTTACAATTAGGTGGAATATAGCAGCTTACACCCAGTACACTGCCAAAGATTGTATAAATAACACAGCTTCGGGGACGGGGCCACAGAGGCTAGGGGAGATTTCGGTGGACAGTGAAAAGTTGATGTTAGAGTGTACGTAAATACTTTGAGAAAACGACAAAACTTTAGGCTTAAAACCTTCTGCAGGGTCTTTTTTGATTTAAAAATTTTTTGCAAGTTAGATATGCCTTTGAATTAGATGTGTGATTGCGTTTGCTCGCTTTGTGAGAAACATGGTGAAGAGATCAAAAAATTAGCAAAGAGTATTTTGGCGTATACAGACTATATTGGTGTGATCGAAACGTCAACATTTTCGAGATTTTATGATCGGTTCGATGTATTGTTTAAGACGGAAGTTAATTCACTGTATACAAATGTAGGAAAGTAAAGCATAAAGCGCATTTCCTCACACAATTCTGCTGCCACATTAATTCAATTGATACATGTATAATTTCTTTAAGCAATCAGGTAACGATTTTGGACAGCCTACATCGTTGTGATATTTCCTTTCTTTCTTTTTTTGATTTCACCAAAAACTTTCCTTTGGTTTTTATTAAGAGAGAAATACGACCTTCTTTTGTTTGCTTTTGTTTTCAAATTTAAGAAATCAAATGCTTTGGACAGGCAATCCCAGTTAGAAATGCTACTTTTGTATAAATTTTATAAATCGTCGAAAGCGTCACTATAAAAGTAAGAGGTATAAACACTCGATTTAAGAATTCAAACAAGAAGTTTCAGGAAAAAACGAAAAAAAAGAAGAAAACTCACTTCATTTATCAGAACAATAATGAATAACGAAAACAAAACCATTTTTTCTGCTCATGAACCATTGCTTAGAACATTGATAAAAGTTCATAGCTTCGATATATTGAGCAAATGGTGTTAAAAAAGAAAAAAAAAGGAAAACAGCTGCGCAAATACATGTACAGGGATACAAAAAAAACAAACAAATAATCGAAAATTTGTCCATAAATCAAAAGACTTAAAAATCATAAGAAGAAAGCTGATGATCATGTTGAACGTTTAGCTATTTAAAAAAACGAATAAGTATTAATAGAAAAGTAATTTTTTTTAAACAGCAAAGACAACTTAGTAATTTTTAATAGTTTTAGTGAGATGTGTTAACTATGTGGTGTAAGTAAACATGCGAGGCAGTCATATTTATAAATACACCACGTATGTGTATGTAAAAAATAATGAGAAAATTGCGTCGCTTATTAAAGCAATCTGACGTGTTTCGTAAAACAAACTTGAAACTAAGTCATAGTAGCAATACTATAGTCGAATCCGTCTGTCCATTTTGAAGTGCGTTGTAGCTGTAGCTGTATTAGCCTTCGATTTTGAATCCGACCTAATTCGCTATATTGAATGCTTTTTAAATCATTTTTCCAAGGTTTTTTTAATGTGGTCTTTGTTGTTAGCTTCATATCTCGCTTAATGGCATTCGTAGTGGATCGCATCTTTCCATGCTAAGAAGAACGTAAAACACTTATATTTTAATCGAACTTTGCGGACCAGTAGTTATTTATCTTATGGTTATAGTACTGCCATGTTGATTTTCTTATTTGCGATTGATTGTTGCAAAGTTCGCTGGTCTCCATTCCCCAGGCGGCAGCAGTCTGTTAGATATCAAGCTGCAATTATCCTCTTTATTGTTCGAAATTGGAGGCAAGACGCTTTTGTTCTCCATAACAAAACAATGTCATCGTATGCGTTAAAATTGCCGTTAGTATTTTCTAAAATAACCGCGCCCACCGAGAGACTATATGAGACTAAAGTCAGCTTAACGCTATTTAAGAAGAACCTCGGCTGGATGTAGTAGAAACCAAGCAGGACGTTGTTGTTATGCGTTATTGCTTCTCTTTTTCGTTACTGACTGGTAATTCCACTATATATTTTCTTCTTGATTTTAATCATCTACCCGGCTATGAATAAAAAAAGAGCTGAGTTTATAAGACGGCTGTAAATGTAGATCTCAGCAGGCAGATAGTGTGTTATGATGACGGAAAGCTGAAGGGCAATGTTGATCACAGATCCGTAATAGCTTTTTATTAATTATTCTGGTTTGTCCTGCTTAGAATTTCTAACAAAAGGCGATATTGATGAAAATACTACCTTTGAGAATTAATAACAGGCAACTTCATTCAATAGCCCTGAAATTCCCTTAAATTCACAGCCACGAAAATTCAGTTACCGAAAATACTATGGAATTTAGTGCAAATGTAACAGCTAAAACGGAGATGTAGCGACAAATGGCTATCACATTACCAGATTGTTTGTCCCTGTGATATTACTGGTCAAGTTGTTTCTAAAAGCTCCATATATGGTAGTTCGCTTAATATTGCGATGCCAACTGTTTTATCTCTAACATTTTGTATAAACAGATCTTTCGCTATGCGGCAACGATCTAAATTTAGTTGCGTTCTTTTTGTCTATGATAGACGAATTTTCATCTGGCTGGTAAACCTATTGTTTATTGTCTTCGTTCAATTCCTTCCCGTTGCTAGTCTTCGTTCAATTTCAAATTTACTCAACATGATTCTTTATTGCAGTTTTTTCTTTGATGGCCCTTTTTACTGCAATTCGGATAAAATTTACTTCAAGCGGGTGCGTTCTGGGAATCCCTGGCTACGAGGCATTTTTTCTTCCTTTATCGCCTTCCTTCTACCAAGTCGAGTGAATAAATCTATCTGATATTCTTCTGTATATATATCATCTTGTACTGACGTCGACGATGAAGGCGACCTCAGAATCGCAATTCCGAGTACAGTGAAATTCAACTACCTCTCTTGAATAGACCCACAATATTTTCAGCTATTACGTGATTTTTCTTTCGATAATGTGCCCATTTTTATATCAGAGCACACTTTTCGGTTGTTAATTGATATCACAAAATATATGGGAGTTTATAACACGCAAACAAAAAATTTGGAAAGATAACGATTCCAATCTTAATCAGTTGCGTGTTAGTTTCATATAAAATAAAAAATATATTAACCGTTTCACTGAAGTTAAAGGGTCCAGTGTGCTCCAGAAATAAAAAATCTTTTTAAAATTAAAATTTGCATTTATAAACTTAGTCAAAGCATCATATTATACACACAATGTGTTCTATAACATTCACGGTGGTACAGATAAAATTGACTTTAAAATTGGAATATTACAGGATTCAGGTCCGCGAATGTCTTAAATAACGAAATTAATCAAATAAAATCACTGAATCGTAATATTTATTACTGAAACGTCCGATAGGAAGGCGCAGATTTCTAATACCAAGCTCCCCGCTTTGTGGTTCCTGAATTAACTCTTATTTCGAATTTTGTGTATGCAAGTTGTAGAGGAAAACTGTCTATTGTCGATAAATTTTTATAATTGTTTAATTGTCTTATAGTTTTCAAATGCTGCGAAATTCTGCTATTGAGAAAAAGGAATTATTTCGAATAATTGTTGAGGTGATTTACATTATTTAAGGCATTGGTTTTCTTTCCAAATATTTTCGTGCCTCGCGTAAGAACTCTTTTCTGCGATAGGAAATCACACACTTTTTCGCTTCGAACCTAAATATTTATTAATTTACATTTAGAGATGCAATATTATGTGAACCGTCCACCGGGCCTCTGGTAGACTCTTCGCCGTCCATCATTCTCCATTAGAGAACAGTACTACCTATTTAAGTTCGAAGTGAAAATATAGTGGGTATGCGATTTTTTTGTCCTCGGGTATATACAAAATGCAGAAATGTACATCTGTAATTCCGGCGTTATTTACGTGTTTATTTTAATATGCTTTCGGCAAGTTTTGCCGTTTTTGAGTTGACATGAACAGCGCTAACATTATCATCATCAATGTCATATATAACATAATGAAGCATATGTGGTAATAATGCAGCGTTAGCTGCTATTGTCTTAAAGACTTTTCGCTTGTTCCCGTTTGCAGCTTGTTATTGTAAAGTGCATGTAGTATTTTTATCAGCTACTCGATACTCGCCTACTTGCGTGCTTCTTCGTTTCAATGTACGCTTACCATATACGTTTAAAGCACTGGGTAATAATATTGACCCTGTGCCACCATTTCTTATGTTTGTCGGATGCGTTTAAGTAGCTTCTATTTGGAGGGGCACAATTACAAGCAAACATTCTTGCTTCATTAATGTTACAGAATTTTACTGCATTCTTGCTTCATTAATGTTACAGAATTTCACTGCATTATTTTTTTACATTTGTCTTTTAATGTTATTTGTATTTTATCATCAGTAAAACTGTCAAGTATCGCTACCAGTGGGAAACTAATTCTTTAGCAAATAGATCGAAGAATGCGAAGGAGGGAAATTCTAATTGTAATCTCTAAAGCTAAACACGAACTCTTTTATTACATTTCATATATTTTTCATTCGTCGTTAGATATCTTACTACAGAATTGTACTAAGGCAATTAATACCAACAGTTTACTGTGATTAAATTGTTTTTTTTTTTTTGATGAAATGATTAATTTTGAATAACACTATTGCTTGTTATATATATCAAAAACATTGCAAGAAAATAAAAGTCATTTTTAGAGTAAGCCTCCTTTTAATTTTTTCTGAATGAAGACTTTTGGAAAAATTCTAAGAAACAAAATTCTAAAAAACTTCTATCCAATCCATCTACTTATTATCGTTCATTGTATAAATAAGGCGGTATAATCTCTTCTCAAACGTTCGTTTAATACATCTTGGTGGTAAATAATTCATGTGTCTTTCCCCTTCATTTGTAGCGCCCTAGAATGGATGTAAAAGGTGTATGCAAGATGTTGAGTTCATTTGCTCGCTCTTTTGCCAGTCTATTATTAGAAAGCATGCGGTCGCAAAAATTTGGATCTCATTCGATCATCGCAGATCAGTTTTGCAAATGCGCGTAATCATGACTAAGTCCACAAGCAAAAAACTTTAATTGCCAATCCATATCAGCATACCTTCTACATTAACGAATCAATTATAACGAATTTCAATTCATTTTGATCTTAAATATTTATTAACTTAAATTTAGAAATAATTTGCGAAACGCTTACCGGGTCTTCGGTAGAATTTTTTCCGTCCATCACAAATTGAAAATGTTCATGTTTGTGAAATTTAAATTTCTAGCCATATGAAGACGAGGCCTATTCCCTGCTTGTACATTTCCATAAATTTTCTCCCAAATATTTCCAGAAATTTGTCCGCCTATATTTCCAAAGATTTCTTCAACTCTATTCGAAAATGCGCTCTCTATCAAGGGTATTAAAAATTGCGGCATTGGAAAGCTTTCCGTCCGTTTTTGTCTTGTCATTGCACGTCATCAAAGTGCAATAACCGAGAAAGTAAATATGCGAATAGTTGCCTTGCTATTTGCTTCATAAATGTTCTTAAGCAAAAGAATGCAATGCAAACAAAATCGATCACAATCGCTTAATTTTGGACAGTATTGAATCGTAATGTCAAAGCCTAAGTTTGGCGTAATGTTTCTAAAGTCTTTAAAACGTGTTGTTTTTTAATTATGTAAGAAAATAAAAAGAGCTGAAACTAAGTGTGTTTAAGGAATATTAGTTAATATCAATTTTTATAAAAATTAAAAGTGCTGATCAAAAATTGAATCTATTCCTGAAGAAGTATACAAGTGACTGAAATAAATTTAAAAGAAATTAAGTTTAAATTAAAAACTATTTTTATAAAGGAAACAGAACAAGAAATATCTTTTATTGCTAAACAATGAAAGCAAATAAATGACTTAACAGAAACACGATCAAACTTATTTAAAACAATACTCTCAACAACTCTCGATTAGTGGAACTATTTCATTACGCAATAACATATACATTTTTGTTAAGACACAGTGGTGAAGAAGTCTGATAGTTGCCGCTACATTACCGTATTGGTAAGAGAATATGATAATGGAACTACGAATGCGCTGAGGTGTGCTGTTAGTGGGGCTTGATATGATCATGTTAAGACGATGTTCCAGATGGCTAGGGAGTTCCTGAATAAGTTTGTAATAAAATCAATTGTAATTTTTTTAATTTTTATAAAATTATTATTATTATTATTGTTACGAAAACCACAAACTGGTAAAGTACGCAAACTTAACGGAATATATGACAAGGAAAATTCCTCCTTATGTGATAACTGCGATGGTCATAAAAAGGCGCATTTGCACCTATCGATGAAAGCGAAGATTAATGAAACAATGTCGAGAAATCCAGTAACAAGGTATAGCAGAATGGGACGCAGCATTTGTGATGTTGATAAAGTTTAATAAAACTACGCGGGAAAATCTAGCAGTTAAGTGAGATTATCGGGCATTGCAGATTGGAACGCACCGTTTGTCATATTCGTAAGTTTATAAGCATTTCGCGTAAGAGGTCAGTCGTAAGAAGCCAGAGTCGTAATAGTCAGCTGTATGCTGATAGTATGAAGGTGTTTTATTGTAAGAATTTATCCAGAGTTGAAGATAGGGGAAGAAGATTTTTAAGTATCCATAGGTGTGTTGAAATTGTTCTAGCAAATACTCTAATGTTGACTTTTAAAGTATTAATTCGATATACTGGAAGAACGAGGTGCAGGCTAACAGAAGAATGATGCTGATGAAGGTACGTTCATTTACTTCCATGATTTTCTCTTTAACTTTCTTTCTAACATATTTGTTACGAAAATCACAAACAGGTAAACGGCAATTATAACAAATTTGATAAGTCTAAGGGGTGGGTCTAGGGTTTAAGATACTTTGTAATAAATTGTAAAATAATTGAGTTTGTAAATATTACTTCGTAAGTAAAGAAAATTGTACATAACCAAAATCCAAGCTTTTCGCGATTCAGAGATACGAACTGAGCCTTAAACGTAAAAGTACGGACAGGCCAATTTTCGTAACAGTATTTACGAAACTCTTACTTTTGCATGATATCGTTCATTACTAGCGATGCAGAAGCAGAGATTTCATCGCTGGACCAGCTTACTTATTTTCCAATAAAACGATATGGCCTACATCAGTATAATCTGCTAAGAGTTTCCGTGATTTTATACACTGAATAATTCAATAATAATTATACGAGATACAAAACTGTTATTTTTTGTAGAGAAAGGTCAAAATCGTCGAAATTAACCGTTACGTACATTAACTTTTCGCATTACTTTATTATTTCCACTAATAGATGTCGATGATCAAAATACATGCGTGCACCTATCACTTTTTTCTTTTTTTTCACGCAGATGATGGAGTTGAACGTCCATGCGGCTGCCACTTGTGTGATATACTGGATTGTTTGCAAGGTTTTCTGAACTAGGATTATCTCTATATATAACAATTGTTCAAAGCCAATAAAAAGCAATTCAAATACGTTTTAAGTAAACAACTTCTTGTGTAGCTCTTGAGAAACTGCTTTACTGCTATTTATTGATACCGAATTTTGCTTTTGCGAAGGCGAAGAAAAAATTGGTCCCGCTAATAAGAAAGCGTAACTTGTATACGATTTTCGGTGTTAAGTATCTTCTCCTCAATCGGCAACCATATCACTACACCGGTTGATCACTACGTTTGGAACGAACTTGAAAATATTGAATATTGTTTTCTCCAATCATATGTTCACTGTAAGTGTTTGTATTACTTTGTGACAGTTTACAGACTAAATGCATTCTATCTGGTCCAGTTGTAAGTGCCAAATACATGCGAACTCCTAATAAAGTTAGACAACTTTTCGTTTTAACATTTAGCGTGGATTCTTGGATCCAAAGACATCAGCTATTTACAATCTTTATCTCTTAATGTTGAGTTTGCAGTCTTGTTTACAACTTCTAATTGATCTTGAATATGGATATATCTGTCCTGTATCCAACCTGTTGTGAAATTAAATATTGATATTTTCTTTTCTGTACCTTTCGAATCATATATGGAATTGTTGAAAATATTTTCCATAAAAATAACGACTCTTACTTCAACTAGTGTACACAATTTAAAAATCATAGAAGCCATACGTTTTTGCGGTTTGTGAATATCTAACAAATATCTATTGTTTACATTTTGGTTGAAGTTTTCTTTTTGCAACAACCATTGTTTTACGATCCATCCAAATTCTATATAGTGTTTTATTCAATAAAGTTTTTGTTGTTGACCGATTTTGCAAGTAAATTGGTGTTGTCACTGTTTCTGCCCAATAAAGTTTCTTCCGAACAAGCATGCATCATCACTTCATAGGTATTTAATTGGTCTTCAAATAAATTCTCAATTCTTACAACCGCAATTCACAAAAATTGCAAATGTGCGAAAATGTGTGGACTAGATTATTTTGCCTTAATGCCCAAAGCATCTCTAAGCTATCGAATAAATGGCAGAAGACCCCAGATAATGGTGGTGGTTATTTCGGTTATCAAACTGTGTTACAAATATTTTTTAATTAAATTTGAATTTTATCAAAAAATAGAGAACATTTATTTGTAGACCTAATACATAGATTCATTTGATGTTTATACAAATAGAAGGCTTCCGGGCATTCGACCAAAACTTGATGCTAACTGTTTAACAAAGCTATGTTACCGCGTTCACAGAGCTTTGTTAGAGGAGTCGATAAAAGTCTTCTTATGTCGTATAGTGTTTATGAGTGCTGCATACAAGAAAAAAAATGTTGTACTCTTCAATTATTATGAAATATGGATTATTAAATTTAAACAAACTTTAAATGTTAGTGAATCTTATTCAATTGAAAAAACCAAACATTGAAAGAAAGCAGAGTTAAGCTTGAAGTTTGTGAAACTAAATGACCCTGAAATATAACAAAGAGGAATTGATCCGTGTTATTGCGCACAGCACAGCGTAAATACGCTTCTTAACTCTTCTTTTCCGGTATGCTGTTCATACAACAATTTTCGATTATAAACTAAATTATTTTATGCGAGTCAAGGAAAAAGGAAGAATTGTAGAAAGCATTAAACTCGATGATGACATTTGGCGAAAAAAATGCGAATCAAGGCTTTATGTGCTTATAATGCGGTGTGAGAGCATCTATCATTAACTTCTTCTTAGTTTGCGAACACAACGAAAGAACGTTAAGTATCTTAAAAGTGAGGGCTAAACGCGTCAGCAATTTATTTTTCTTTTATTCTGAGAAAATAAATTTTCGTTTTAGAAATGGTGATGAATTCTTACATCATAAAAGCAGTTAATTTATCTCGTGTGGACCAACGAGCTTGTACGTGAATAAATAGTAATATGCACATGGATATGTGCATTTATTACAGATAATTTATTTTCTTTCAAATGAAAAAACTATAAGCATGGCATTCATCAGTCTATAAAAACATGTACACTTCCTCCTTCCGCTCTTTTTTTTTTTTTTTTTAAGTGCGTAGTAATTTTTTGTATCAACAAAAAAAGTTTAAAAAAAAGTATCGAATAAAACTCACATAATAAAGTTATATTTTTCACAGAAGAGAGCAGCAACACGAAAGCTAGATAACGGGTACCGTAAAAGATTTTTTATTATAAAAAATAACGTGACAAAAAATGCGTCAGAATCGGACTTGCATAAATGCTATTACATTACAGTAGATGTAGTATATAAAAATTTAAAATTTTTATATGCTCTATTGATTCTGAATTTCCTCGAAGAGAAGGTTATGTAAACTTTCCTGTTTCTTTTGCAACGTTCAAATGTGTGCACAAAAATTTAGTGTACTCTAAAATGGCGAGTAGATCTGAATTGTGGGGTTCGAGTAGATTAAGGCAAAAACTGAACTTTTTCACACTTAATCTCATTTGTGATTCGCCTGCAAGCGTTCCCGTCATTGTCAAATTTAACAGCAGCATTGAAAATGAAAGCGAATATTATCATCAAATTATTTCTATTTCAAATGTGTCAACAATAACTATCTGGTTCTTCGTAATGTAATATATTTTTTTTATTTTATTTATTTATAATGTTAACACTTAGATGCGTGAGTTTTTGTTTTGAATTAAAAAAATTATTTAAAAGGTTCAGGTGATAGTATTGAATATTTACTTTAAAAAAAGAGATATGTAGACTTTTGCCAACTGTATGCGTTTATATCTGAAATTATTCTGGAGGTAAACAAATGGTCATGTATTTGTATTATTTATTATTATATGAATTTTTACATTATTTAGGAATGAAATGCAGCAAAGCAATAACAATGTTATGGTACACTTCCATTTGATACACTCAGTTCGTGAAAATTCGTTCCAACCTGGAAGTTTGCATCTATTTTTAGAACTGAACCTTTTCTCGTCATGGCCTATACCATCAGTTCGTATATTTTGTAGCGGCACAGGCTTCGTGGCATCTTGGCGCTTTTAGGGTTCTATTCTCCTTTCTACATTACTGCCTGAGGGTCGTCCTCTTTTCTTCCCGTCGCGCTTTTTATACGAACATGATGCCTCTGTGAACTCCTTTCTGTATTCATGTAATGAAAGGTTTGTGTTGTTTGTTTTTTGTACAAAATCCACGAATTAATTACTGTCATATCAATCATGTGATAGAATAATACGATGTACCATTTGCGTCCTTCGAGTCTTATCCTACGTGTGCCCAAAAAGCTGTTCATAAGGTCATTCCCTCTCATATGGACGTTGTAGTCATTGATTACATGTGGGCGGGATATGGAAATTTGATTCTCTTGCCTCTGACAATTTCAGCTAATTCAGAGCCTCCATACATTGATGCTAATGTGATAAGTCTGTTGTCTTTTCAGCAAGTTACTGAGATATCAACACCTTCATAACACGCTAGTTGTTCCTCATAGGTTCCACAGACTACAGAGTCTTTTATGAAATATTTCGCAGTCTGCAATCTGTAATTCTTCCCGAGGCGAATTCTTTGAGTAGTGCGCACTGCATATATTCCTTGAGTTTATAGGTAATACAGCTTATAAACATTCCTAAAATCTCACCACACTACATCGTACCTTACTTGATGTAATTGTTAATTGTATTACCTGTTGAATTTCGCGAGAATCCTTGTCATTCCTTTGAACAATCGCCTTTTATGCTATTTTCTATTTGAAAGAGGGAATACCCATTAAATAGATTCTGGTAGCTTTCTTATAGATTATTTTAGTGTTATGTGATTTTCATAAGATTATTTATGTCTCAAACGCATAGTGCAGACATTAGGCATCATACAATATTTCTCAAAAATTTGGCATATATCCAATGAAATTTTCAAATTCAAAAACAAACATTGGTAGCTTACCTTATTACAGATGACAAGTACTTTTTTTCCTTCATAAGAAACTCGAAAATGGAAAATATCTCTGGAAGTGAAATTTTGAACTTTATGACCCCCTACATTAAAATGTCAAAAAATATGCAACGTGCCCGTTAAAAGTAATGTTAACTTTCGTTCGTACTAAACAGAAAAAATGACGCTTCTCGTTAATAATTATCTTCTTTTTTGAATAGAACTTGATTTACTTAAATTTTCCAAATACTGTTTTGCATGTACTTCAGTGGAATACGTTATACAATTAAAAGATTGTTTAGTATGGTACAGAAATATATTAAGAAATGAAAAAAATTTATTGTTAGCATTATTGTTATTTTAATATGCTTTTGTAAGAAAGGTAATAAAAATAATGAATATATTTATCGATAAAAAATTAACTGACGAAATAATTATTTGAATTACTGAGGAAATTAACAAATGCCTTTACTTTACAACATACTCTTTTTCACCAATGGGAAAAGCTTCTTCTTTTAGCAATTTGCTCTGACCACGTTTTTCTTTCAATTTTGCGGTATTATTTTCGTTTCTCTACGTTACATTCTCTCTATTACTATTTTGTTTTGTTAATTAATTGTGATTTGTGATTCCCCTGATTTATTTATTTATCTATACATGCGAAATTGAGCTGAAAAATTAACAACCGAATTAGATCGACTCTTAGAGATAAATTTTATGCTAAATATTATGACTAACACTTTGACATTGATATTGACATATTGGGAGTGAAAATTGTTTCGGTACGTTTTCCAATAATGGGCTTTAGCGGTATGTGGTAGTGGGAATACACAGATGCAGACATTAACAATGATACCCATGCGGACATTGGTTAAACTAGCTGAAATTTAAAATATCACTTTACTAGCCGAATTCTCGTCATTTTCGACAAAGGTTACCCTTGCTTACTTGCTTACTCTTTATAAACAATGAACGATGCTTCACGACATCCAACTATTGACATGGACGATAAAGGTCAATATCCACAGCAGCCCCATTTTGGTTACTAGGGAGGATGTCGTGCATTATCGGGTGTTCCAATAAAACAGAAACGTTATTATGCAAAAACTACCAAAAATAATTGAAAAACTTGGAATGGAAAGCCGATGCAATATGTCACATAGAGCAAAACTCGCCCAGAAACTCTAGCAGCACTAACCTGGAATGTGCTATGCTCCCCGCTGCTATTAGCGGACATTACTTCTTCTGAATAATACTGATTACAACTGCTTGTTTATATCGTCGACTGGGGCTTCCACTCCTATAACAATGTCAAAAAAGTGCGCCCTTTCTTGCATAGCCCTAAAGTGGTAGTTTTCTTCCTCTTGCAGAATTTATATTTTATCTAAAAATTGAAGAAAGTAGTGGCGTTGGGCAATACTTCAATTAATTTATTAATTTGTTCATTCATTTTGTTTTAAAATAAATTCGTTTTTGGCCACGAAAAGACGGACCTAATTAATTTTTACTCTCAATTTATATGATCGTTATTACGAGCACTTGTATGCTCTCGTTAAAGTTGGGCTCGTTAGCATGTAGGTCTATGTCCCATTAGAGCATTTGCAAGCAGTTGTTAAATTATTTTTTGGAAAATATATGTAAGAATGTTTCCGATACTCATACGATTTTCTACGATATTTTCGAAATCTATTTAGTCATTATTTTCTCTTTTGAAATATTTATAATATGAGAAACATTTTTTTTAATTCTTGTCGTTTTCTGATGGGTTTGCAACTAAGTAACTGCCGAATTCACTTATCGATGTCTCCCACTCCCATTTTTATGATATCCGTAAAAGCTATGGTCTTCTTCTTCTTATACATGTCACCTGGCATCTTTATCGAGTTTTACAAGTTCACTGCGTAGATATTTTCTTAAAGTTTTTTTTTACCTCAACATTAATATGGATTACAAGCGCGAACATTTCCGCCATATTTTGCTTTATTATTTTCATAAAGGAAAGAACGCAGTAAAAGCCGCCAAAAAGTTATATTTTCTCTTAAAGATGACCGGCGTTCAGGTCGACTAGTTGAGCTCAATGAGAATGAAATCAAAATCATTATCGAAGCGGATCGTAATGTAGCTACACGGGAGATTGCAGAGAAGTTAAATGTTTCACATACAGCCATTGAGAAGCATTTAAAACGTGTCGGCCTCGTTAAAAAGCTGGCTATTTGGCTTCCGCACGATTTGAAAGAAATTCATCTGACAAAGCGCATTAGCGCATACAAATTATTGCTTAAACGCAATGAGTTCGATCTGTTTTTAAAACGAATCATCACTGGAGACGAAAAGTGGATTGTGTATAACAATGCCAACCGAAAATCATCGTGATGCATGCCTAATAAGTCATCGCAAACCACTTCCAACAAAAGGAGATTTTGCTGTGAATTTGGTGGGATTGGAAAGGTCCGGTGTATTTTGAGTTGGTTCCAAGAACCAATCCATTAATTAGAAGGTCTACTGTCGGCAGTTGGACAGATGAAATGCAGCGGTTAAGGAAAAGCGATCAGAATTAGTCAATCGTGAAGGTGTCATTTTCCACCAGGACAATGCTACGCCGCACACTTTCTTGGCTACTCGGCGAAAATTGATGGATTTTGGTTGAGAATTGATGGTACATCCACCATATAGTCCTGATCTTGCGCCATCGGATTACCACTTATTTCGATCTCTGGACAACTCCCTTTGTGGTAAAACTTTCAACGATGAGGACGCTGTAAAATCTCACTTAACTCAGTTTTTGGCCGAAAAGGATCAGACTCTGTAGGAGCATGGAATTTTCAAGTTGTCACAGAGATGGCAAAAAGTCATCGAACAAAATGGAAAACACATTATAGATTAAACTTCATTCCAAGCAAAAAAATCGTAACCTTTTATTTTATTGAAAGAATCGGGAATTACTTAGTTGCCCACTCAGTATATAAATCTAGTTGCAAAATATATTGACTGTGTTAATAAACCACTAAAGACAGTTCTAATGATTGTTATTTTTTATAAAGCCAGTTCAATTTATAATTTACGGGATAATTACGGTTTTACTTATATTATACTATTATCATGTTATTTTGGAACTTCGCTGGTATTAACTTCCCGTCATTAACGTGTCTCTTAGATGTAGAACGTAGTGTAAATGACGTAGACCGTATCAGAAAGGATGTAAAGTTTTTTCTACGTAATTAAGCAGTTATATGTGCCGATTCAATGCCAGTCGGATAAAACACATTTCTTGCTCGTACATTTTTTCGTATCTGAAAATTAAAGTCGAAAACCTATAGTTAAATGTGCTTTGATAGCTTTCAGTTTCAAATTAGTTGAGGAAACAAATAGATTTCGGCAATAAAATCCAGGTTTTTTCCTTTAATATCTCACTAAAGGTCCCATACATACATAAGTCCATATAATTTTGCATTTCTATCATCCCATATACGTATGTGTGTATATCTCCCTATTTATATACTCTAATTAATATGTATGATATATATATTTATGTATTAATTCATATGTATGTAAGAAACATTTAAAGCGTAGAGCGGGCGCTGCAATGCACTTTGGAAATAAGAATTGAAACTGAAACTGAATATGGTGGCGCATGTACATTTGTCCTCTGGGAGGAAAAAAGCATTTATTAAGGTTTTTGCAGCAATAAAAATATATTGACCAAGAATTTTCAATCAATCGTTTTTGCGTATAGAATTATTTCACGTATTTTTCTCTGCATATTACACATATTATAACAACTACTTACTACACGTATTGACCCACACTTTATACACACGCGCACGGCTACGTACGACTGCAGACATGTAGAGTAATTGCGTTTTTATCATAATCGTTATTGCTTGGTTAGGTTGAGCAATATTTAAAGTGTTTTTCTATGGCAGGATAAAAAGAGAATCGATAGCAATATTCAACAGAGCGAAAAGAGTAGACAACAAAAAATGGAAAACCATTATGAGTTATGATAGCTCGATTATATGTGGTAAAAAGAAAGCAAGCTTAAAGACTTTAAGAGACTTCTAGTTTTTTAATATAAAATATTTTCGTATAGCATTTTAAATAATTTTTTTTTGCACTGTTGTTATTTAATGTGCGCGCAAATCGAAATTAGCTTGTGAAGCCAGTTTTGTATGAAATGTTCAAAATAAAAACAAATAAGAAAATTATATTCGGCAATGACTGAATTTTTTTGTACGGGAATAGTAAATTTAAACTGATATAAAAGATTCTGTCATAGCCAAATGAAAATTGTTGTAACTCACAGGTGAATAATAGTGAAAACTAACTTAATCATTCCATTTGTATCACGCAGGTATATCACAGACATAAATCGTTGTTTAGTAAGTGAGTAACTACAGTGGTAACCATCTGCCTCATCGTTGGGTTTGCTATTATCTGAAACTAAAAACAATTCACATGATAAGTAAAACTTCGTTTGATAACTACTGAAACTTTATATATGTGTATTAGCGCCTTATTGTTGATTCAATTCAATTCACATGCTAACAAATTGAAGTTCTTTCATTATATTTATGTTCGTTGTTGTGTATCGAAAATCCATAGAAAGGCAAACAAATGTCTTTTATTTTGTCTGTGTTCTAGTTTAACTAAATTTCTGTACAATTTTATAAAAAAAAAAATTCGAGAGTATTCATTTGTTATATATCTAATTCATCTTATCACATTTTTTGCTAGAACATGTCGATTTTGCTGCAAATGTCAAAGACAGCTCGGGTTACATGATTCCCTTAGCATCGACTTCAAGACAAAATATTCTATGATTGAAGTTCAATATCTGTTTCCAAAACTTTTAGGATAATTTAACAATGAATATTAGTTAGACCACTATTGAAATTCCACACAAAAATAGTAATCGCTATATTCAACCCTTTTAAACACTGGTATGAAATTTTAAAGTGAAATTCCAAAGTACGGCATTGAAACCTTCGTTACCATTCCACACTTAGGTTCTACATCAGCGGTTTAACCATACGCGATGTTTTAATTGTCAGGCTTATGATGAAAGGTATCCAAATAGCCCGCCGCATTTTTCTAATCACATCGAGAATGTGGCACTTCTCCTGCTACACGTCTTTGTCGGTTGATAATTTATTCACCAAAGTCGCAAAGTTTTCACTTTTTATGGCATCTCTCGAATTCTGATCCTGATGTATCGCAAGACTGTTAAAAAATGTTAATTGATCAATTAATTTAACAGCTAATGAACTTTTTCCTCCGAGGCCTTTCATTTTTTTTTTTTCCATTAATTGAACGCACAGTTTGTTTTGTATGCCATCAATCTTCAAACTTTTTGCACGGATTTTTTCCCCATCATATTTTTTGAAGGTTTCGACGTTACCATCATCAATATGTTAAGCCTATTTCGAATCGCGCAAAACGTTAGATGTAAAAGTTAGTCCTCTACAAAGAAATTGTGATTTTAAGCGATGAAATTATGCCTTTTTGTACATTTTTTGAAGCTACATTAACGTTTCAGAAATTGGACTTGGAAATTAAAAAAGTTAAAAAGTACCAGGTCAGACATTTGGCTGTAACTTCTCAGTAGGAATTGTTTTGATATACACAGCTAGTTCGGAGCGCTTGGAAAAGAGCTTTGATTTTAGAGAAAAAAAATGTCACCCAAAGAATCCCGTATATCTATGAATCTGTTAAATCGATAAAAAAGCTCGATTTTCTAAAAATTTCAGTGATGCAACCACTCCAACGTCGCATTAAATATGTAATCCATTAATTAATATAAATTAACTAAAGTGAAAGTGTTATTATAAGACTAGCGTAATTACGACCTTTGAAGGAAGGAATTCGTAAACTAATGGAATGTTGTGTATAGCGAAGGGCACGCTAGTGTTTCATAAACACTATTCCTCATAAAATGTTTTGAAATCGGGTAAAAACTGTTGCAATCAAACAATGACACATTTTGTTAGCAGCTTTTGTGCTGCACAAGTAAGTGGGACTTAAAGCACCTTTTAAGCAACAATCTTTAAACAACTTCTTTAAATCGTGATCAATTATTAAAAAAAAATTAGGGAATAAGCGAAAGAAAATAAATAGTGAAGGACAATCGAAAGATTGCAAACGTAACTAAAAGTTAAACAAACAAATAGGGATTCTATATTCGCCTATGTCGAATCTATTATAACTACTGCCTCTGCCTAAAACAGCTAAAGGAATCAAGTTTCGATACTCTACAATATTAAGAAAGCGTGACAGATTTTGCCCATTTTTATGGAATACCATTTTTTTGTGTAGTTTATAAGTAGTAAGTCAAACACCCATAAAGCGAAGATGTTTTCAATTTATGTTATGCTATATAGCCTTTTGAGTGATTTGGCCTATTTTCAATGCTCGTCTAGGTGCAAGAACTTTCTATGTTTTTTTCTCGAATTTAATCCAGACATATTAATGTTTGCGATCGCAAAATTGGTTACAGTAGACATTACGCAGATAGGCACACAGACAGATGAGTGGACAGATATGCCTAGATGGATTCCGAATTTGATACTGATTAAGAATACATACACTGCACGGGATCTCTGCTGATTTTTCCTTGACGTTACAAACGTTTGCACGAAAAATATTAATTTAAATTTTCTATTATATCGAGCGGCAGTGGTCGACCTTTTCTATTTTTGGTACAATATAGGGTGGCTAGCGCAATGTACATGGAAACTTTTACAGATCTGTCTGCTACGCTTTATGAGTTATGAGCAAAAACTTTAATATTTTTTGCTTTCGAATCCAGAGGTGTTCTTAGTTTATGTTGTGCCGTAGACGTGTTCTTTGATCGATATAGCCAATGTTCAATATCAAACACGCAAAACTTTCAATTTTTTTGTCGAATTTGACGTTGACATCTTAATTTTAATGGACAGACGGACAGACGGATTTAACGGACATCCTTAATTCGATTCCAAATTTGATGCTTTATGAGGTGAAACAGAGATTCCGAGTGACACTCTTTCCGTGAATAAATTGGTCGAAATCTCGTTCCCAATACATGAACAAGTAAGTAGGTACCTTCACAACGGCAACTTTAAAACGTCGCCATATTAGGTAGAAACTAATGAATTTAAAGCAGTACCGGAGAGGTTGAACAGCAGAACGAACCTGTGTCCAGATAAGATTTTAAATGAAATCGTAAATAGTGCCGTAAAGCGTCGACCAAGCTGCTCTCAAAAGTCTACGGAAGTCGCTCTGGGTCTGGTTTATACCACAAAATATGTAAAATGAAGAAGTTAGTGTTGCTGTCAAAGCCAAATAAGCCTACTGGAGGGCACAGCTCGTACTATTCTATATGTATGATGCATACGGTTGAGAAAGTTATGGAGATTTTTATTAGGACCCGCCTGGAAGAGACCCTTACAAAGGTACAAAGTATATCCAAGAATCAATACGGTCAAACAAGTAAAACATGACGGTTTGGAACCAAAAAATATTATACGGTAACAACGCTAGACGTGCAAAGTGCTAGCTGGGAACATGTTTCAGCGGCACTAGGCAAATTGCAATTTCCAGACTAATTAATGCAAATAGTGAATAGCTATCTACTATGTCATACAAAGAGGAAATATATAATACAACGTCGCAGCGGATGTTGCTGAAGTGTCTATACTCGGTCCCTTACTGTGGACTGTTTTGAACGACGTTATGATCTATTGGCCAGTCTCCAGAGGTGCAAAAATTTTTCGATATGCAAATAAAATGACAATAGCGATCATAGTGAAGGAGCTAAGTTAAATTCTTCAACTCTCAACGGAAGCTATCAACCTTATAAAAGGGTGACTTTGTGAATACGAACTGCATCTGTCTGTATTAAAGACAGACGTAGCAGAAACAACAAACAGGAGAAAACTTGGGCAGACTGCTACGCGAGCGAATGATCATGAGCTGGTATTCTCATCAACAATCCAGTACCTCGGTGTTATGGTCGGTATCCGCATAACATGCGAGTGTGTAACGGCTTCAGTACCATTTCGTATGACGCCATTGAGCCTTTGGCTAGGCAAGCGTCAAACGTATACGACGTTCGATAGCTACGTCTAAGGCGATTATAACAAGAAGAAGAGAAGCACATATATCAAGCGAGCTTGAATGCATGGCAAATAGAGTAGCATAAATGAGCAAGACAAACATAAAGATTAATTTCCAGCGTACAGATGTGGTTAGAAAGGAAATTCGGCGACGTAGGCGGTTACCTTATATAGATTTTGGATGAACAGGTTTGTTTCCGACAGTACCTGTGTAAAACGGGATACGGCAGTCAATCATATTAACCAGAGCGCCTTGAAGAGGACGAAACTACTGAACATGTATGTTAAGCCTCTAAGTACAAAGCCGGATACAGCGTAGCCTAGACATACTCCGTGTTAAAAACAGGAGAAACATCTACTATGACATATACAAAACCCGCAACAACATCTGTTGACCGGATAAGTTGGAAATTCACCATAGCCAACAAAGACTGCATTTTTCGCTGCCGTCAATAGTGTAGACATGGACAGGAGAAACGCTAGCTGGTGGAAATAAAAGAGGTTAAATTTCATACAGCGACCTTCTCAAAAAGATAAAACGAGACGCAGAATTGCAAAAAAGGACAAACAAGTATTAAAAGTACGTAACGGCCTGAAGGTCGTAATGTTGCTAGAACTCCAGTAAAATAAAATGGATAATAATCCAATATATAAAGAAAGAATGGAAAAGATATTTGGGAATAAAAAAAGCATGAATTTGAAGAGAAATGAAATTAAAATTGAACTAAAGAATAAAGAAACAAAGACGGGAGATATAGTTGCGGCTCTCATCAAACAATTCAACAGCGTATAAATATGTAAAGAGGCTGTTGCGAAAGTCTCGTACTGGCTACTCAACCCCTCCCAATCAAAAGTGCTAAAACCTATTGCGCGCAAGGAGAATGAAGATAATATGTACGATCGAAAGAATAAGAGAAAGAATTGTCTCTTAAAGTGTTTCAGGTGCCTGCTAGTAGGTTACTTAGCAAAAATTTGCAAAAATGAAGCCACTAGAAATAGATACTGCCTAAAATACAGCGAAAAGGTCCATATGGCTAAACAAAACCGTGATCCATAATTTGAAAAACTAAAGATCATAACCACTCACTAGTCGGGAAGAAATGTCCTATTAGCGAAATTAGCAGCAAACTTAGTACACGTCAAATATGAAATTGATGTATCTAAGTATAAACCATTAACGTGTAGAATAAGGTCTGGCCCAAAAAAGCCAGAGAATTGTTTATTGACGTAGTTACTGACGCCTCGAAGCATGGGTGTAGAAGGTCTGTATAGTAACGCACGGCGAAAAAATATATTACATATCGCAGGCGACTTTAACTTTTAAGGCAAATGGTTAGGGACGAATAAACGGAATTAGGTATCTGGCCTCCAGAGATGATCGGGTTAGTAATCATGGCCATCAGTGCTTTAGTTTCGCAGGCGGCATGGGGTACTAGCAACATTGATAACCCCGACTAGACATAATATGTGAGATCTAGCAGGATGAGCATAGAAATAACGCGAAACCCCTTCTCAGCGTACCCATCGAATAGCATGACAACAACATGACAAACATGTTGTACGATCTAAGGAAATAAAAAGCGATAAGCGTATTTATCGCAAAGCTGTTAAAGAAAGAAAGCTTAGAGAAGCGTCAACTTAAATTAACAAATAGCGGGCTGAACGGCACTCGCCCTGTGATGGTATACCTCAGCGGTTGTGTCACATGCCATGTGATGAAACTAAGGGTGGTTTCTACACGATTAAAAACTTGCATCGACAAAATTGCTTTCCTGCCTAACTAGAAAGTACACAGAAGAGAGTGAGGGAGGCAAATTGTAATAAAGTTTAATTCAACACGGAAATGCATACATAAATTTTCGGTGAAAATAGTGTAAATATTGGGGAGAAAGAAGAAACATTAGTTACTAACGCACACGTATGCTTTCATTTACAAATCGAATAAAATTATATATTAAACAAAATAAGTCTTCGAAACGTGTGTACATATGTATGTATTATATGCAAATATCTTCCAGCAACATAATCACAATAACCGCATAGTTGACTAACTTAATTTAAATTGAAAATCTATAACATGTGAACTTATACATATGTTCATAAATCGTTTCATGAAAGTGAGTAAGTGCATATGGGTCTGTGCCCATGTATGTTAAGCAAGATTACAATTAAAATTTTGACGGAATCAGAGTTGAGTTTGTGGTGATAACTTTCAACCGTTCGGTGTTCCGAAACGAAACGTTGATCACAGATGAATATTTGACGGAGGTGAATACAGCTTACACTTTTGAGGTTTGTGCCTTTGCTAAAAAATTATAATCAAAAAATGAAAGAACTATATGGTTGCTACTAACTATTACGCAATTTGTTATAAAAACTTCAAAGAAATACGCCCGATATTTCTTAAAAGATTACAAAAGCTGTTACAAAAACTCAATTCCCATTCGAAAAAATTTTCTGCGTACTGTAGCGGCTGCTAAATAGTGACGGATTATCTTTTTCCTAAGGGTACTCTTGATATGAATATAAAATAGAAGCACTTGGAGCGTGAAATGTTTAAATATCGTCAATCGAAAAAGAAGTAAAATCATTATAGTCAGGCGAAGCCAACTATAATATTAAATATCTTACAACACGTCTCCTAATACAATTTTCAAGATAAAAGTTAAAAATTATCCCTTGTCGTATAAAGGTTTATTTTACATAAGAAACCTTACATGAGGTGTTATCTAAAAATTAGATTTACATGGCCCGAAGCTGATGCAATTAACTCTTATGTCTTATTACTTTTGTAGTCCAACTTTCATTATAAAATTTACAAAATTACACCGTTCTACGATATAAAAAGATTTAATTCTCGTTGCAACGGAGGGGTTTAAAAATCGTCTGATTCGATGCGAATTTCACATGTCAGTATTGCATGAAGAAATACTTACACTTAGCAATTGTCTTCGCGAAATTTTGAAATGTGCAAATTTTTTTAATGTGTTGACTTTTTCAAAATAAGGCTTTATATGGGGAGTGGTAGAAAAAGCGGTCCAATCCAATTCATTTTTAAGAGCGTTCGTTCTTATGTCAGTATGCAAAACAGTTGATCTTCTTGCACATTAAAATCTTAAACACCCCAAACTTTTAGGCGTGGTTATTTCATAGTGACTATAAGAAAATTTATTTTCTTCTTTTATAAGTCTATTCG
Source organism: Glossina brevipalpis (assembly GCA_000671755.1). Lineage (NCBI taxonomy): Eukaryota > Metazoa > Arthropoda > Insecta > Diptera > Glossinidae > Glossina > Glossina brevipalpis. The sequence continues at coordinate 46,195 of KK351258.1, read as the reverse complement.
AAAGAATTTTTTTTTTATAATTTATTTAGTCTCTTTTACTTTTACAAACATTTTGTGTACTTTTCAATGCACCTAATCTTAACTCGAATCAATGTGGAGATAGGCTATCTTTAAGCAAAGACAAAAAAGAATTTTGCACACGGTGGGCTTTTGACGCTAATAATAATTTATATTTATTGTAATAAAAATCATGCATAGGTGCAGAGGTCTAAGCAAGTGGGTTGATGTGGATATAATTGCTCTTGGTACGTAGATGTGTCAGTGTAGCTCGTTCATTCTTGCTGTAAATTGGGTGTTAATGGTAATGTTGTCCATTGTTGCCATTTGACTTGACATGCATGGTATGCATGGAACATTGTAATTACAAATGTTTCACTCGCACACATAGCCCAATGAGATCAAGTACATTATCAAAAAGTTCAAGTTAATATTGAAAATGTCTACTTTCATTAATTCCTACATATATTTATATGAAGTATAGATACATAAGTGTGTACATTTATGTTAACATTGCCATGGTGCGATTGCATTTAGTTATGCATGCAAATTAGAAAATTCCATCAAAAGTCAATTAAAAATTAAATATTTATGTCGAGGAAAATGTACCCCAAGGCATCTATCTTTAATGCATGTACTAATGTACAGTACAACAGAGTTTCTTAATCATCGTTTTCTGAGAAAACATAACGTCTTTTAAAAAGAACTTCTCGAGACCACTATCATCTGTCTTTTAGTTGCTCAGTCATGTGTGTAAGGCAATCAAATTTTAAAGTTTTAAATCTGGGCGGGAATTAAGTTTTGCTGCTAATTGATGAAATGACGAAAGCTTTATTTGCTTAAAGACGAAATTTATTTTTTTCCCGCTGAGACGTAGCGTCATAAAGCTTAGAAAACTCTCATGTACCAAATAAATCGTGAGGACATTTGAAGTGTCATTAAATGGCACTTTTAAAAACGATTCCGTAGAATTTCTTAAAATTTTCTTCATAAAATTTTGTTAAACAAAAAATTTATAACTTCTCGTTGCAGTAAATATAATATTCTGGCAATTTTTGATATTTAGAGGAACTTATATTTTTTATATTTTTTCGGGCATGATTCATTTCAAGCTGAAAACTGAAAGCTGAAACTTTGGGACAGCAGATGTATGTTATCAGCTTTTCTTATAAAGTATGGAACATTGTGCTACGTTAAATGTCATAGTTGCTAAAATCGGCAGAGATTCTTAGAATAAATAATGGGATAGAGTTCGGACCTGGTGAATACGAGTATTTTACCATATTAAGTAGAAAGAAATTAAGAAATTTAGAGAAATATTGAACGCCTCTTTAATGTGAGCTTAAATGGAAAGTTTGAAGATAAGATATAATGAAAAGGCAAAAAAATTTACTGTTTAACTCTTTTTAGCACAATAATAATAAATTTTATCAGAACACTTTTTAAAATGTAATTGTTCCGGAAATTAAACATGGATATATCACTTTTCTATTATAAGAACAATGCTCAGACGGACAAGCAAACATGCTTGGATCGATTGTAAATTTGATGTTGATAGCTTACAGATATACTTTGTGGGGCCTCTTAAGTTTCCTTCCGGGCTTTACAAAAGAATGACAAAACGAACCCTTCAAATGTACCCATCACCTTCGGTGGTGGGTATAAAAAAAAACGAATGTAAAATATTTAATGGTCGTCCTTATCGACTGTAAAGTTTTTACTTCTTCTTCCTTGTAAAATACTCAGCAAATAACAGCCGATTATCTGCTGTTTTTTAAATGTATTCGTCTTACTATTTAACGTGGGAGAAAGTTCCATAATATCACGGAACTTGACTTGCTGATAGATTGTTTGACGAAATTAAGTACATTCTGAAATAGATTCATGGTCATGGTTATTAACAAACAACTCATTGTTATTATAATTTAGTTATGAAGATTCGTATCTTGGTTGATACTTTGGCTGCTTAAAGAAATTTTGGTAGTAATACAGATATTATATGATACCTATTTAGCTCTAAGTTTGGGATTAAATGAATATAATCAGCGTTTGAAGCCTGCACTTATTTAAAACTATTTAATATTTTGGAGCCGAGGAGGAGGGTTATTTAGAGTTTTATTCTCACATCGACTAAGATTTTTGTTTTAGTCGTTAACAAACGTATGTATGTGACGTATATGTTATAAATCGAGTAGAACAATAGTGTATAAAACATATTGAGAAAAATTTTCGGCCATCGATTGGGATAACATGCCGAGTTATTGTAAATATCACAAGAAAGCTATTTACGAATTAATGTTGAACACGTTCCTCCATTACAATATAATCGCTTGTCAGGAAGCCATAAGCCTACGCTTATCAATATTTAAGATCTGATTAACAAACACAAACATATATGCACATACGTATATGTATTGTAGAAATACTCCAAACGAACTTGAACGCATATATTGTCAAGATTTTTAAATAAATTTTTCTTTGTTTTTAGATTAAGGAAAATGCTGTTATTGCTTTCATTAGAAGAGTGGTTTAAGAATGTGTTTTTGCTTATACATTAGAGTGCAAATGCGTACGCACATAGTAATACACACAAGTATATACGTCATGTAAAACATTTGTTAGACTTGATTACTCGCTCAGAAGAAGTTGTGGAGACATGCCGCTATTAGTGGCATTAAGTGTATGTGCGAGTGTGTATATCGAGTAAATTAATGTCAGAATGCTCCGAAAAGCATATGTTTAAGATATTTAAGCGAAAAATTTAAATTTAAATTTAAATTTAAACAAAACCGAAAGAATTAAGTGCCTGCTGTAAATATGGTAAGTGACAGATTTTTCTAGAATCTCTAAAGCTAGATCAACATAATAATATAATAACAACTCTATATATACTTCTTACTTAATATTATAAATATTAGGGTTTTTTTCCTTTTTTTTTTTGATTAAGAGACATAGAAATTAGTATGTATTATATATCAAATTTACAAATCAATGTGAATTAAAATGCTAATGCTATGTGTGTGTAACTAGCATAGAAATCTCGATATACGCATCATAGACACTATAATGTGTAGGTATTTGGATGCATGGAAGCTTTTATATCAATTTAATCGATTTGTCCTGTCGCCTGTTTGTCTACCTATTAATCTCTCATCTTCTAATGTAACGATCACGTCAGCGAAATAAGTTCAATAGAGAGATACGTTTCCGGAATTTATTTGTACACAGCCAGTGTCCAGGAATTGCAGGGAATTGCAGGATATTGCAACAAATCGTAAGCATCTCAGCAAAGAAATAAAAGTGCAACAAGTAAAAAAATTATATTCAGCTGTGCCGAATCTTTTCTAACTACCACCTTTATCCTAAAAAAAGGAATAATACCTAAATTTTAATAGTTGGACGTTGCAGAATTTTATTATTTTTAAGGAATAAGAATATAGTCTATGATCAATGGACAAAACCACTAGTAAACAGACGTGCTTATTTTGAAGTGTGGAAGTGAACTGCGATCGATTCGGTGCATTTTCAACTGTTTCTGCCAGGTTTAAAGACGATATCTTCATTTTTGCGACCAGAAGAATTTATAGCACAGACAATATACGCAGACAGACAGAGGGACAAGCGGATACGTCAAGATGGATTCCGAGTTTCATACTGATCAAGAATAGTTGCACTTTATGTGGTTTCTGAAGCATCTTTCCTAATGTTACAAACGCTTTCACATATAAATTATATTACAGTATTCTATTATACCGAGTGGGCGTGGCTAATCCTTTCTATTTTCGTGCAGCGATTACGGGTTATTTATGAAAATTTTTATAAATCTATCTACTATGGTTTATTAGTAATGAGCAAGAACCAAATTTTTTTTGCTTTTAAAAACATAAGTCTCAGTCTACGTTGTATTGTGGACTTGTTTTTCAATTAATTTGGCCGATTTTCAATATCAAGTTGCGCGCACGAGCTTCCAACGTTTCTGCCAAATTTGTAGCGGATATCTTCAGTTTTGCGGTCAGGAGAATGTTAACCAGACATATTACCCAGACGGACAGAGGAATAGACGGGAAGACGTACATGCTTACATCGATTCTAAATTTGATGCTGATTAAGAATATATATGTTTTTTGGGGCCCGTGATATTTCTCTTTGCGCATTACAAACAAAATGACAAAATAAATATTACCCTTACTTTCGGTGGTGGATATAACATGATCGTAATGGCGCTGTTACTTGTATCACTTATTGATGTAGCCTGTTTATTTCAAATGTCACGAAGCTTATGTACACATTCAAATTAAAACAAATCATTGGCTGGTTTTCACTGGTGCTTCACCCTTATGAATAATTCGAACAACCGCAATGAAATCAACCAAACACAGGCATATGTACGCAGTGCTGATCTACGGATGGTTTGAATATTATGCCGTATTAAGGTAGAATTACTTTATTGGCACAAACGTTCAGCTTATCATATTATACCATGAATTTAGTGTGACTCTTAAGCTTATATACACATTGCGTACGATGTAGAGATAAATAGAAAAATTTTAGGACTATGTTATCGGCTGAAAATGAACGTGTTTTTACACAAAACCGCACCCGAAGGAAAGACCTTAAAACTTACACAATCCATCTTATACAATTATTTTTTTACCAAGAACTACTCGAGTATAAAAAAGTTATGCTCATCAGTTTACAAGTAGATGTGAACCAAGTAAAAAAAAATTAGCTTACAATCTAGCGGATATTCATATCAAACTTGATACAAATTCTTTCCAAATTTATCTAAAAATTTGATTTAAAAATTTACTTGGTTTGGTCAACATTTTCAAGTGCTTGCACCATGTGGTATTAGGAATCCGCACGAAATGCGTACATTTTTTATTACGAAGAGTGTTTGATGGATATAAGTAAATTTTTCAGTTACATCTGCCCTTTCTTCCTATTTTTGTAATGAAAGCGCCGTCAAAGATACGTGCACTGTCTCCCTTAATTATATATAATAAGTCATCGTGTTAATAACTTATTATATTGTAATGAAAATCTATTTAGAAACATCTGCACTAGACTTTGTCTTCTATGTATGCACAGAAATTCACCCTATGATTACACCTTAGCCCCCTTCATAACGAAAATTGAAACGAAACACCTGACGCTGTCCGATTCTTTAAATTCATACAACAGAAAAAGTTATATAAGGAATAGACAAATAAAATTCATGCACCGTAAATTTATACAGTTCAGCGTATATAGCCAGGTACGGCACGCGGAGAAATTAAAAAAAAACATTTATTGTAAGCCGGTATATCACTGTCAACAATCATGACGAAATAATAATAACCTGCACATGTGTCCCCTTAAAACGTTAAAAATTGTTTAAGGCACATTGAACTTGAGAATTATAGTTAGCAAAAGCGCACATATTAATACGAAGCTTGAAAATATGTCTACTACTTAAGTGTGACCGTTATCTCCATACTTACATTCAGAATAGAAAGTATGTATTAATAACACATGGTATAGTAATAACTAGATTTTTTTCGACACGAAAATTGTTTCCTTTTGGTGTTTTGAATGATATTCTTAAAATAATAAATCATTATGTAGTAAATGAGCCGGAAACAAAATGGCAGTGTAGCCTATAGAACTAACGCCGTAAGCAACAAAGCAATGAACCGCCACCGCAACCAGTATCGATTTGCTTTCTCACTTTGCGGGTTAATTTGACATACGATTAACCTAATACGTTAACATCACGTATTGCTTAACTAACATGCAATCCTAGCTATTTTTCCTTTATAAACTGGAAAATGGAGGGAAACTTTCGAACTACACCAGAAAAAATTGTGCGGACTTGAGTTCTCTCATACAAATTTTTTATATTTTGTTATAGTTTCTTTCAACTTTTTTGTCGCTAACGTACGTGACCATATGTGTAGCTTTTTTCAAAGGCTATAATTCAGTATACGCAAACAAAATATAATTCATATGGATTTACGCTGAAATATAATTGCTATGCTCTTGCTTGCCACCCCTTGCTAACGAGCTATTACGGGGTACAATCTCCTTAAGAATGATCAGAACATTACAGTCATACTATTCACACTTTCGTGCCGTAGTCTTTAAGACTTTGGGTCAAATTTGATATTTCGGAGCAATAGTTACAATAAAACTTTCCAATGTCGATTTTTTTATAACACAAGTTTTTTAAGTCACGAAAATCACGTGGATTGCTCAGAATAAGTGCCTGAATAATCTGATATTACTGTAATGGCACGTTCCAAGTTTAAAACTTGTGTTTGGAAACAGGCCATATGCTCCCCTTAATTCTTGCATATTTGTGAGAATACAAGTTAAAATTAATCTATTTTTATACCCACCATCGAAGAAGGGAACTACTTTCTTTATGTCATTTTGCTTGCAGAACACAGAGAGCCCTTTCAGTCTTCCTGTAAAATATGTATGTGCTTGACCAGCATCATACTTAGAACCGACTTAAGTTTGTCCGTCTATCTATATGTATAATGTCTGTTGTAAACTTTCTCCTGGCCATAAAAATCAGCTTCAAATTTATCAGAAACATTGGAAGTTATTGCACAAAGTTTGGCATTGAATGTGGATCAAATCGAAACACCTGCAGCAAAACATAAATTAAAAACACTTTTGTTTCCGAAAGCTTTTGTTCCAAAAAGTCTTTTTTTACTTATAAACTACAAAAAATATAACGTATATTCTATGCATGATGATCCTGTAGTACCTGTGCAAAAATGGAAAAAGTCGGCCACATCTACCCAATTTTATCGAACACCAAAATTTCTTGTTTTTTTTATCAAACTAAGCTTCGCCACTATGGCAGACAATCGTAAGTTGGAGTTTTTCAAGTCTTTTGTTTTAGAGCTGCAGGTGTTGGGTGTTAAGATTCGGTCGCAGCCGAATATAATTTTCTTGCTTATTAATTTTCATATGCTACTAATCCAATTACAACTTCAAATAAATATGCAAAGCAAACAAAACAAAAAAAATTTAATGTTGAAATATCATACGTAAGATATAAAAACAAATATCTGAAAATATATATACTGATTCTTAGGCATATGCACACTCAAACGTGTATACATATACTCTATGCGCTTTATTTGGAGAGCTAATTTCGTGTACATTTTTTCGCCTTCTTAGTTAATAAGTTCCCAATAGTACTAACTTCAAACGCTACCCTGTGCTCTGAAAATGCGAATATGTGACATTTAAAACGGCAGCAATCATTTGCATCCACATAGATTAGTTGCACTCTCAAGACAAACGTTGGCTATTAAACTGTATTTATCATCAATGTAATCATAATCGTTTCTGTGCCACAATGTTAAGCGGAGCGTTTTAGTGCCATGGCATACACAGTCACAGTCAGTACCCAAAGAAATTATAGTGTAAAGCTTAAATCCGATTTTCGTAAAATAAAACTTATATATATTTTATAATCCACACCATCGGTAGTACGGGCTATATTAAGTTTACATGGGCGCATGTAACATCCACAAGAGCTTTCGATGGGCCCACCATTTGACATAATAATCGGTTTGGAATCATTTTCTTGACACACCTGTTCATCTGATTTCTGCCCACCTAAAGTCTTATTCAACAGATTGCTCGCTATTTTGGAATATTTTAACGAAATTTGGCACACTGGTTTGTTCTGGACGAATTTTATTGACCGTGAATTAGGTCAGATCATCATCATCATTATGACCACTCTCCATTCAATGCCTTATTTTAAAAAAAGTTTTATATAAACAAAATTTGCAATTACCAAACTCCTCGGCAAAAATCGTTGAGTAACAGTACTTCGACTTTTTAAACTGATGTAAAAAATTTCGAGCGGATGCAACAAACATCCGTTTCTACCAAAGAAACTTCTTATATGACAAAAAGTCTATTTTTTAATATTTTATAACGAAAGTCTACCAGTAATAATAATGTCCACGTTTCGGGCCCGTCCCATATAAGAGTTGCAATGCAAATCCAATATCTTCATATCAGAACGAAGCGTAATTTTTAATATTTTGTCACGAAAACAAATGAATAATTGTATTAAACCAGCAATGTAGGGTATTTAGTAGTCAGTCCTGCTCGATTAGAGAGTGTTTATTTTTTTTCTAAGGAAAAAATCTATGGAACACAGCTAGACACTGTTACTCTCGTCTTTAGATAATAAAAAAACAAGATACAGTTCCCACAGGAATTTGCAAAAAAAAAAAAAAAATGTTTGCATTCAGTTGCTATGCTACACAAAAGAAGAAACAATCCCATCAGTTTTTTGTCTTTCCGAAATCTATGTGAGACAAATACAGTGAGGAAAGTTCTTTTGTTCAATTTTCCATTAAGCTTAGTTTGTACTTCTTTTATTTACATCTCTAAGAATAATAAATACACCAGACTTGTCATAGCATTTGTAACACTGGGTCTTAATATCGAACATAAAAAAAGTATGCTTGATATTCTAAGTAGATATGGCCACACCTAGCTGGCTGCCTCTTGTAGGTATATGTGTATGTATGATATTTAATATTATATTTCATCCAACGTAATAAGTTTTTATATACGCGTGTCTCGCCCATTTTTAGTTAAAAATAAAAGTATCTTAATTTTCATTGAACATTTAGAATTTTTCATAAACACGAGTTTGCCCACCGAAATATTTCTAATTATATATACTGATTATAGAATCGTTTTTAATCGGTCCATGGTCAAGAAGAAACTTTATATACTTACATTAAGTGATGTGTGTCTCGAAATCGTTGGAAAGTGAGTGTGCAGCTTTTTGTTTGTTTTATTTGTAGTTCCTTTGATTCTTTTCGCACACACACACAGATCAATAAAATGAAATTTTCTAGTTTCTTCTTTGCCTTTATTTTTCGGCAATTGATTTATAAATGCTTGTTCAACTTGCATGTTTGGCAATTTATCAATTTTTTATCATTTGAAATTTACGTTTATCTCTATTATATTTGAAGTTAGAATTAATTTTGAGAATATATTTCATCAAAATTTTACAAAAGTGAATTTTTTTACGTGCAGAACAAAAAGTTTTGCGTTCGATCAGAGAAATTTGAAAATTTGTCCTCGTTTTTTCGATGTAGTCTCAGAACGATACTTTCAAGCATTCAAACAGATCATTTAAAGCTTTCGCGCTATTGTTTCAGACCTGTCACTTTTAGGGGCGGATTATGCTCATATTTCATTGCTATTAATTAATCAATTAATTAATTAACATTATTAATCAATGATCGACTTGTTGAAAAGCAGACACTGTTGCTTTAATTCACAATATCGTGATTGCTCCATACATCTTACGAACGTATTGACAAAGGTAACTTGCATGCGTTGTGAAATATTTTAATATAGTTGACTTCTCTGATTATTTCGATTTCTTCTTTTATTTATTTACTACAAACATTCATCAATTGTTACGGTTTCCAAATTTAGCCAAATGCAAACTAAACAAGTAATAAAATAATATTCGGCTGTGCCGTGTCTTCTATGCCCATCAACTTTATCTTAAAAGAAGGGGGAAAAGCTAAATTTTAAACTAAATACTGGAAAACAGCCAGAAGACAGACGTGTTTTTATCTTATATTGTAGGCCTGGCCTGTGAACGATTTTGCCTATTTTCAATAGTAACGTATGTGAAAGAACTTTATTCTTAATTTTTGCGGTTAAGAGAATGTTTACAACAGACGTTAGATAGTTAAGCAGCCAGACAGGTAGACAGACGTATAGACGGATACGTCTAGGTCGATTCCAAATTTCATACTGATCAAGAATGTATATATTTAATGTGGTTTTAGAAGCATCTTTTTAAAGTTACAAACATTTTCACAAAAAAATTGAATTTCAATATTCTATTATTTCGAGTGGGCGTAGTCGCTCCTTTCCATTTTTGCATAGAAATTACGAAATAGCTAGCGCAATATTTTTGAGAATTTTTATGGATCTATCTGCTTCCAACGCTGCGTATAAAAATCAGCCTATGCTCCAACTGCATTTAATTTTAATTTCCATTCAACTCCTCACCCGCCCTCTCTCTCACCCTTTGTCTTTTGCTCCCTATTTCTCTATCTATCTATCTACCTATTTATCTTTTATTATAAGTTTTTCTCATATTAAATGTTATAGGAAATTAAATATAATTTTTTTTTCGTTTCCACTCTGAACGACATTTCATTAATATGCAAATTTTCATGCTGACAGATCGAAACTCACCAAACAATGAACAGCAAGCAAGCAAACAATCCTTGATATAGTGCTTTCAGATGGAAAAAGTAAAAATTCTAAAGCAAGAATTTTCAAGATTCAAGAATGTAATACAAGTTGTGTGTGTGTTTGTGTGTTCATGTTTGTATTTTTCTTCACATTTATTGACTCATTTTCCGAGGACAAACAGCAACTAAAAGCAGAAGTAAAATCACTTGAAATTTATTCAAACCTACATAAAATACGCAAATCAAAAACTTACAAGAAAAATTAAAAGAGCGAAAGCAGAGTGAGTAGCCGTCAACATCTTAGCAAAAAAAGAGCGACCAAAGACCAAAAATGTTTTATGTGGAAATAATTCCATTCATTAATGATGTAACGAAGCGTGATAACTTACTAAAGTGTTCGAAACAAATTAAAGGTGAATGAATGATGGAAATATATTTATTTAAAGCCTCCTTTTTCAGTTGATGAAAAAGGTGTGTCCGAAGTACAATCGAAATAATAATATCTTTTTGTTTTTAAGGTTCAAAGTAGATGCATCATCTTAATGGTAATGTACCTCTCTCTCTCTCTGTAGTATGCTGCAATTTTTATATTAAACGTTCTGCTGCAACGTAAAATTTTAATTCAAAATCTCATGTTCGCTTCATATGTTCTCGCTCCGCGTTGTGAAAGTTAATAAATTATTATTAATAAATTCAAGCTTTCCCCAATGTACGATGTACATTGGAAAGATACACCGGCATTCTATTTAAGCATTATATTCACACGTACTTGGAGAATGGGAAGGGTTGCAATATGGCGGGCAACATCGACAACAAAATTCTCCATAAATGATCATCTTCTATTTTATTTTAGCCAGAGTTTGATCATCGGATATCGGATAGTTTTTCTGGTTGGTTCGCCGATTTTCTGAGTATGCGTCAATATCTCAATCGTATACAAAACAATTTGTCGGTTTTAAGTACCAGGGTTACTAACGGTTTTCCATAATAATATGCGTATTTCGGAGTGGTCGACAATTTGTAATTTGTGAAAAAACTTAAGAAAGGAATTAACAACACATTTTTTTAAACAAAGTATAAAAACACATTGAAAATGTTGAATGTTATCATCAGTCTAAGTAAATAGTCTCGACCTCTTTCGTGCTTGTAAACAAATATGTCTTTATTTTCACTATTTTTATATAGTCCGATGTTTCTCCTTCTTCTTCTTCTTCTGCTTTGACTTTTGTTTACTTAGCTCTACTATAATTGCATTAGATACCGTGAAAACGGTGAAAGCCTTCACATAAATAAATACAAGAAGATTGTCTGCCGAAACTAAGCAAAGAATTTTCATAAGAAATTAAAAAAAACAATTACAAGAGTAGTTAGCTGATAAAATATTTCACACCGTTAGCTCTATTAAAATGCTCACAATATCGAATCCCAAAATGAAAAGCTGAGAATGTAGGGATATTGTTTGCTTTGTTTCGAGCAATTTTTCCCACTGTCCCAAGCGCTGAGATTATGTTGGTAAAATTTAATTAGTAGTATGGAGGCATATAAGCTTTGTAATTTTTCTCTTTTCGCCAAAAATGGTGTCATCCCAAATTGAAAAAAACCCCAAAAGAAAACTAATAGACATATCACAAAACCCTTAACCAAAAGCAAATTGGACTCAAAAGAAGGTTAGAAACAGGAATTTTGTTTTTTAAATAAAGAAAATATCTTAGATAACAAAGTACAATTTTTAACAGAGCGTCACGAACTAAGTCCAAGGTGAATTTTCAAGGTGTATGTTTGGAATAGTAATTTTGTTGAGACTTTTGTTTTCAATTAACTATCAACATTTCTTACGTCACTACCAACCAAAGGGATTGTAAAATATTACAATTTTTCTGTTCAGGCCACAATAGAAGTAGTGTTTCACCCTGAACTTAGTGAGCTATAAATTTGTTTAATGTGCTGTGATATCTACATGGCGCAGTAACGGTGCTCTAAACTAAAGAGTTATATAGGCTAGGTATTCGGGGTGAAATCAGCTAACCACGCTGAAAAAATTAAGATGATTTTTTTTTGTTTGTTTTCTGCATTTCTATTTAAAAGAACTTTCTCTGTGGGGAATAACGAACCACACACACATTACTAAAAAAAACATGTAATAATACACAATGGGTAAAAAATTAAATTATATCTTCCTATTACCTTGCACATAAATACGCACACGATGACACAAGTGCACAGGGAAATATATTTTCAATATCACCACAAGCTTAAAAGAAGGCAATCAGAGAATTACTAAAAAGAAAATAAATAAATTTCATACATTAAGCTTAACACAAGTAGAAAATTAATAGTATGGAAAGGTCGACTATTAAACCCTTACCCTTCTCCACTTTCCTAATGCAACTCTTCCTTCAGTTCATTACTCGATACATTAGTACAAATTATTTCGATGTATGCTGCGTTCTAAAACGATCGACATTTTTGGTCCAAATTTGGTATAAATAATTATTCTCTCAAATTATTATTATGGATATGTTTATCATAAAATACTAAAAATTTACAGCTCTTTGATATATAAAGGCTTACTTTTCACTGGAACGGTTACATGGGGAAATCCAAAATTTCAATATCAGACTAATTCGCGGAAATATAATCCAGCGATTATTGTTGAGGAATTTTGAAAATTGCAAATTTCTTTTATATACCGACTTTTATAAAGTAAAGTATATGGAGAATTATATTAAAAATGATTCAATCCAATCCATACTGTACGTCTTTCATCAGAAACACATAAACAGACATCAGAAAGATACTTAGATAGACGGTTAGTTGGATTTACGAAATGATTTGGAGTCAACCGGTGGCCAAAAGACAAGTATTTCTTAAGTGCTTCATAATGGTACATACATACGTACACATTTAATATATCAAGGACTACGGGAGGCGACATTATTTCTAGAAAACCCAGAGTAAAGAAAAAATTGTTGGCCATAACGAACAGGAAACTGACAACATTTGTTTCATTTTTCATAATGTAATTCAGCACTTGCACTTTCGCAGGTAGTCATATTGGTTTTACTCGGCTAAGCGAGATGTTTTGTCAAAACTTTCTTGTAATTTTTTTCTTTAATCTTCAATACTTGTAATCTCACCTAAACCAATTGTATATGACAGTCTTATTCAATTAAATAGCGACTGTAATCAATCCATTCCGTACTACTTCGTATGAAGTCGTAGTGTGGATTGATATATTGATATTGATTCGATATTACATGAACATTTTTTTTCCGTAATCCCTATGTTGTGTTTTTTAAATAAATATAAAAATAATTGTGGAAATTTTTCAATTTTTTGTTTTGATCTATTTTGATCAGTGACTGGAACTAAAATATTTGATAAATTGATATGGAAGAACAAAAATTGCCAACAATATTATTTTACTGTTAGCAATGTCGTCTATTTTCCAGCCTGGAAAATCTATAAAAAAGGGGAAAAAACTAAATCGTATGGCAGATTTTTTCTCTTTCCATGGAATACTGACGAAATTTTTATTTTTAATCTATTAGCACTGAGCAAAACAACCAGAAAAAAGACGTATTTTCAGCTTATTTCTTAATGTAGGCGTGGCGTAGGATTGATTTGGCCCATTTTCAATACCAACGTATGTGGAAGAACTTTCAACGCTTCTCTCAAATTTGAAGCCGATACCTTCAGTTTTGCGGTCAGAAAAATGTTTAAAATAGACGTTACACAGACATATGGATAGACGAAGAAATGAACAGACGAACATGCGTAAATAAATTCTAAATTTGATGCTCATCGACAATGTAATACTTTGTGGAGTCTCCGAAGTTTTCTTCTAGGCATTGCAAACAAAACGGCAAAACGAACATACCCTTCACCTTCGATGGCGGTTCAGACGGACGTGCGTATTCGTCATATATTATTTGGTGTTAGTTTTTATCCATGCTTTGTCTTCTTTCCCCTGCCTCTGTTTCCTATTCTATTGTCAAAATTTTAAACGATAATGGGGTGAAGCTGGCGGTGGTGATGACTTTGTTGGTAGCAGTAATGAACACCTCAATTATGGTTATGTACGTGTCAAAATAATCTGACAACTTAATTATAGGTGGTGCCAGACTGAAAATTGTATATGTTTTCATTACACTTTATGCTGTTTAAATAAAAAAGGATTGAAATGGAAAATCGGGTGTATTATAAAACTCTTTTATTGTTTCTTTCCTGTGTTGGTTTCTATCTGTCTTTTTTTTCTATTTCAAATTACGATTTCATTTCTATCGTTACGATTTTGCAAAATAAACAGGAAAGTGTAAAATATTGAAAAAGGAAAATATAAACGAAGAGAACTGTTACAATAATATGGATTATTCTTAATTACTTTTTATAACAATACACTTTGCACCTCTGTGAGGAAAATAAAATTATAAATTAAAAAACCAAATGAAATTGTCGTCGATTTACAAAAGAGATAATACGTTATAGCTTCACTTGTTTTTCAAAAAACTTCAGCGTAACTACAAAGTAAGGTTATGTCTACCATATTATCGTAAACTAAAAGTATTTACAAGAAAAGCTGTGCTTTTTCAGTATGACGAAGGCGGCCAAGTCAACAATTACTTGTTCAAAATACTAAATATTACCATTAAATATTAAGGCAGTCTCTAAACCGATTTTTGCTAATTTGCAAGCTTAAACTGACGGAAGCAATAAAACAAAACTGATATGAAATTTTTTTTCTTGTAGAAATCCTAGAGGCAGACAGACAGATGGAAAAACATGCGGTCGTAGCTAAACCAGTTTCGCTATTTGCACTGATTAAGAATATACGTACTTTATGCGATTTCTGATGAGCATTTACGGATGCAAATGCTTTCGTTCTATGACTATTTTGGAATACTGAGAGAATGCCAATGTCTTTCGAGTATTAGAAAAAGGGATCCTCCAAAGGGTTTTTTGAACAAACTTTGTTAAAACAATAATAATCTTTAAAGTTCTGCTTTGGTCTTTAACTTGTAGAAATAGTTCATTTGCATTTTTAGGGTCAAACGGTTCGTTATGTAAAAGTAATTTTTAAACTTTTATTACCGTAGCATTCTAGTGTCATAAAGTTTCTACTGTTTTATATTCATCATCGAACAATACAACATAACAAGTATATCATTCCGTTTGCAACATGCAGAATTCTCTCACAGTGACGTCATAAAACGTTCGCATGATATTTTCCGTTATTAAGTTTTCTCGTTACCAGTCAATGTCATAAACATTAACACAAGCAGTTGAAAGTTTAAATACTTATTCGGATCTTCATGTTTATATTAACTGTTAGGAAGTGGCGACTATTAAATGCGCTCCATAGCCTACATATTCTGGCAAATGGTAGGGTATTAAAATGAAGTTCGATCTGGTCGAAAGATCATTTTTTTACTGTCCTTTCTCTTTCTGCACTTTTTATTTCTTTAACTTCTAAATAATTCTGAACTGCCTTTTTGGCGCTAAGATGGACCTTGTTTAAAAATGACTCAATTCACCAAAAAAGTCAAGAAATAAACGCTAAAGCTTAATATATAGATTGCAGTCCAAGGCAGTTCTTGATGATGCGATAAACGAAACTGCCCTTAATTGAAATTACAAGAAAAAGCTTTCGTGCTGTATTACGCTACGGTATCTGCCTCAAAAACCAAGAAAAATGTTAAGTGTTGTTAAGAAAAATTGAAAACTCCAACATATACATGAAAGTGGCGGCGTAGTTGTATAGTAAAATTTTCCTCAATTTGTTCTGTTAATCCGGATTTAATATCTTCTATTCAAATCAGGAGATGCTATTTAGAGAGTGAAATACAGGGTCATCCACATTGCAGCGTTGCAGTAAATGTAAATAAAACAAACTTCTGGATGGTCATCATGTAACGTTTTTCATATCAGAGGCTCATCATGTAACCTTGCGATAGTCGCTTTCTACATTAAAATACAACGGCGTAAGAAAAGCTTTGCAAATTGCACTAGCACTGAGCATAGAGAAAGAAAATTTACTGCCACAATCTCTTATACAATTGTATTTTAACCTAGAAAGCAACTAACGCAAAGTCACATGATGACCGTACAGTTTTCAGATGATGTAGCATTAAAACCGCTATTACAGTATCGTGTAAGCAAATTTAGCTAGTGGTTTTCCCTTTTTTGCGCTCTCTTCTTACGTCAAGTGCGGTGACACCAACGTAGGTGTTAGTTACAACAAATTCGCATTACCGTTGAGTATAAACCAAGAATAATTACCAGCACAATCTCTTTCAAATCGGTTTTGTAAGAAAAAACAGCTGTGAAAAGCAAACACACACAAACTTAAATACATTGATCAATCTGCAATTAAAATTGTGCATTTTGTTATGCATAATATGTTTATATTTATTCATATATATAAACTATATTTATTTATAAAAAATAAGAAATCTCTTTAATGAAGTACAAATTTGCAAATTAAAATCTTGTAAAATTCTTTTATTATTTCACTTTGGATAGTTTTTACCATATGCAGTTTGTTTATAGAAAAAAACAAACGTCAATTTACATCTCACTTTTTACGGCGCTGTCATTTATTAATTCACAATAATTGAAAATTTAGTCACAATAATGACAGTTAGCGATACCGTTATATATTACTAATGAAATTTACTATCACCAGTCACCTTCCAAAAGGTTGTTATCAATTTTTAAAAGCGATACAAGTTACACGATGACCCTCTGATTGAGAAATTACGTCAAATTTTTTTTTATTTTCATTTTCGCTTTTGTTTTCATTTTCATTTTCATCATTTTTTTTTTTTTTTTGACCTTCCTATTATTTGTAGAATACAACGTCACTTAAATGTCGTCCACGGAACATCTTACAGGACTGAATGTTGTTTAGGTGATTTCCGATGATTTGCTTGTACAACTCGGCCATAAATTGACGGATGTTCGTTTTTAAAGCGTCAAGAGTTTGAGAATTGCTCGTATAAATTTGATATTTTTCATAATCCCATAAAGAAAAGTTCAGAGGTGAGAAAGCACACTATTTCGGTGGTCAATTCACATCACCAAAATGTGTAATTTCACGTTCCGAAAGTTATTCGGGTAACAACACCAAAACGGAACGTGTTGTGTGGCTTGTAGCATAATCCTGTTGAAACTATATGCATTCAATATCAATATTTTCAATTTCACCCCAAAAAAATTATTAATCATACAGTTATGGCGATCAGAACGTCGTACGCGCCATGTGATGGATAAATTGAGAACTTCTTTGATACTTTCCCTAGCAGCACCAATATTTTAATCCATAAATAATTTTTTTATTCTTTCTTATAAATATTCATTGAGTCATCATTTATCGATTGCATATTGCGATCGATTATTCATATCTTTTTATTGCATCATCAATAAATCGAGGAAATATGAAATAACTTTCAAAAATTGTTGAGAATTTCCAGACGATTGACGACTTCTTGGTATTGCGTTGAAAGTTGATATAAATATGTCTCAGAATAATAAAAAGATATGAGAGTTGTCTCAAACAGCAAGTTAACTCGTATATCAAATGAAGAAAAGTTTGCAGTTTTATAAGCTTTTTGTTTGTTTTTGTTATTCTGTTAGGATGGAAACTTCCAACCGCTATTTCAGGCACTTCCGAATGTATGATCTTGCAGAAATTTTGCGTATACGTTTAGTCACTAACAATGTCCTTACTAAGGATATCACATAAAAGCTCAGAGTAGAATGATTAAGTGGCCTTAAGTGAAAAACAAGGAAACACATTTTACATGGGCGAGACCAATCACTAAATGTCCTACATCATTTCGTCTAGTACACTTCTTCATTTGTTTTCGTGATAAATATCAAAAATTACACTTTGTTAGCGTATAAAGTCTTTTTTTTCATAGGAAACTAAAAACAGATCCAAGAACACAAAAAACAGATCTACGTGGTTCGAATTTGTTATAGTTTGCGTTTATGTTAAAATACTTTAATGGACAAATTCTGATTATGAAATATTAAAAATGAAACCGTTTAGTACGTGAAGACTTACTTGCCGTAGTAACAGTTAGTAGGGAGGAAGTTCAAAGAATGGGTCGATCCTATTCTAATTTTATACATCATTTTAGTATGCCATAGTAGCAAGATTCAGAAATCAAAATGCTACCAGTTGTACTGTCTTGAGCTTCGACTATTCACAAGATGCAAGGCAGTACGGTAGATCATGGCCTAGATATTTACAGTCGGTTCAGCATACATCTTGCTAAGTCAGGTGAAATCAATAGAAGGGTTATGCATAGATTGTACAAAGCTAACTGGAAAGAAACTCTGCAGCGTTAAGGATTTACAGAAAACCTCAGAATGCGACTTTACTGTTAACTTATGCGATTCATCTATCTCTCCCCCTCTTGTTTTGGCCCTTTTTCCGCCGACATTTCGAACCTTATTAACTCGTTTTACCATTGGTTATATAAAAAATTTTGAAATTGAGTTGAATTGGTACAGGCAGGGCGGCTTTGATAAACGCGAAAAAGTATTTTTTAATTGTACAAATAGTTAAGTTGACATTTTTACGAGACTGGTGCGCAAAAGTCTAAATATTACATCATGTCACATATACCGCAATTATATCAATTGAAAGAAGAAGAGAGTTTTCAATTATCCCAAAAAAAAAAAATATTCTATAATTAATTTTTTTCGTGTTTGCAATTTTTACGTAATTAATTTGGTTAAGTGCAAGAAATCGTAACAGAATGGAAACTTATAATTATTTTAAAACAACATTTATTTTTAATAGTTCTTTCATTGCACAGGTAATTGCCGTTAAATAAGTAACCTTTTCTCATTGTAGGTATGTAAAGCTCAGAGAATTCGTTCAGTCAATTCATTCACTAATGAGAAAAATAGCAAGAAACTCTTTTTTTTTTGAATCTATGCATTCAGCATGAAAAAACAAATGATACACTTTCATATACAGAGAAACCTGTTTTTGTGCAGCATAGATAGCGACCGAACGAAAAAAGTCAGAAATTTCATAAATAGCTATAACAAATAATTTTTCTCACACCTGCCGCATAAAAAATTATCCTTAGAAGATATGTAAAAACTTTAAGAAATAGCACGAAAGTGCTCTCTAAGCAAAACACACACTTAAACAAGTAAGAAAACTGTATTCGTACAGACGGACGGACGGATAGGTACATCTAGGTGGATTCCGAAGTTGATACTGACCAAGAATATATACATTTTGCGTGGTTTCTAGAGCATCTTTCTTAATGACACCCGAGTTTTTGCAAACATTTTATTTAATACTCTATTGTATCGAGTGGGCGTGCAATATTTGTGAAAATTTTTATAGATCTCTCTCATGTGGTTTATGAGTAATGATCAAACGACCCAATTTCTTTTGATTTCGAAAATAGAGGTGATCGCAGTTTATGTTATACTATGGGTCTCTCTTTTGTGTACAAGAACTTCAGATGTTTCTACAAAATTATAAGCCGACGTTTTCATTTTTGCGGCCAGGGGATCATTTACCACAAACATTGCGCAGACGGATAGACGGTCACATGGACATGCTTAAATTGATTCTAAATTCGATGCTGATCAAGAATATATATACTTTCTGAGGTCTTGGGAGTTTCTTTCTGGCAGTTACAAACCAAATGACAAAATGAAATATACTCCTCATCTTCGGTGATGGGTATAAAAAAGGGAGAGAAGGTGAAAAAGGGTGATTATATATATGTATACATAAAACAACGTAATGCATATTAGGACAATTTACGAAGTTTGCGATGAAAATTGTCTATTTAAGTTTTAGTTCTAATTAAGTTGAAAAATATGGACATTCACTCACTGGAGGATAGATATTTTTATCCCCTTCATGACATATAGTCACACGCACAAATACATTCATAATTTATCAATTATTGATTAATATTTGCTACAATTCACGACTTACAGTATATCTGAACAACCCCTTTTATAACGGTGCTCGAGAACGGGTGTTTTGGGGATAGCCTCAATAGTTGCCTTTATACTTTTGTCAAGAAATTCATATATCAGGAAATTTGTGATAGCGTTGACTAACAAGGGACTTAAATGAAATAAGATACGCTTCGTATCATGATTTTTAATAAATGTCTAATTTTCGTAATAAGAAGAAGTTAATTAATTAGAAAAGTGGGAAGAGAGAAAAGTTTGTACAAAAGTATATCAAGATTAACAAACCATTAGAACACAAAAGAATGCCTTCTATACAGCTCATTATACATTTTTATACCTAAACAAAATACAAATAATACAAAGTAAGATTGAAAGAATCGTATATAAACTGCCATAAAGATATCGTACAGACTCCCTGTACAAAAGAAGTAACCAGGAAAAATTACCTATTAATCTGCTAAAAGATTTGACTTGAACCATGTCATAAGACATGCTTGAGTGAACTTTTCTTTTGAGGATCACATATCGACTACACACCAATCTTTTTTATAGTTTTCACTTTAATTAAATGAGTTAATTAATTGCACAAATTTGTGCTTTTCATAATCAAATAAATTCTTTTGGCAAATGCTATAAGAACAGTAGCATATATTTGTTCCCGTTAGTTATAGTAGGTATATTCCATTTGGTACTTCTTGTATGTTGTATTGCTGTTACCGTATACGTGGGCCTGGATATTCGTTTACATTTTAAGTTTTTTATTAAGTCATTTTAGACTTATTTTTCTGTTCACCTATATGTGGAAACGTCAACGAGTCAAAATCTTTCCACTTTAAAATAATAGATACAGTCCTCTTTTGATGCTTGGGATGAATTAATGCTATTGATAGACTCAATAATAATAATATACTAATTGTAGCATTTTCATTAGAATTAGTAAGATACTGTTCAAAAGTTGAAATTATCGGGTTGGTTCATCAATAGACCAATTACCTAGTTCCAATTTCCTTTTACTTCAACAGTTAGATTTAACGAGTGTGTGTAACTAGACGGACTAGTAAAATTAAGTAGAATTAAAATTAAAATATAGAAAGAAAGGAAATCAAACAACCTACATTACATCCTTCATCCTGTTTATATCGGGGGGAAGTTTTAAATAAAAAAAATCAACAATTTGGGCATTTTCATTGATAACATTTATTCCTTTTTTTCCTTTAAAATGAAGCAAGAATAAGAAGAAAAAAATTAAAACCTATTCTAAAAAATTAAATGGTATTTAAAAAAAAAAAAAATAATTCTTATTTTGTATTAACTACAAATTAAAAAAAATAATTACAAAATTTAAAAAAAAAAACACTTAATCTTTAATAATAATAATTTCTAATTTCTTTTTTTTTAAATTTACCGAATGCATTAGTTATTATAACAAAAAAAAATTAACATAGACATAAAATTTTCATAAAAGAAAAAATGTTTGTTTCCTTTTTTTACAGGAAATTTAACCAAATTCAACATAGGTGCAGATTCCTGTCGTCTATGCTGGAAACAGCATTAAACCTCGCACGCTTCAATTCGATGCAGTAAATCTTTAAGTATTTTCAAGCAATCCATATAGCATATAATTCATAGAATTTTATAATTCACATTCGACAATGGATCTTTAAGTTTTATTTTCTTAGCCGTTATGGATACACACACACACACACGACAACGGGTCGTGAACGAAGCATCACGATTTTCACTGTAAATTGAAAATGTTTCATCTTTTCTTTTTTTTTACTTCTTGCTTCAAAAGGGAAAATCGCATAAATATTACTTCAGGTACGAATAAATGTTTTAAAATGTTGTTTTTATGAAAATTCGATATAATCCAAAGAAAGAGCCCAATCAAAGATTTTGAAAGATATTTTATATTTTAGGTCCGCATAATCAACATGCAGAACGATTTTCCCAATAATCGCGAACATCGCAAAGGGTTATTTTTGCTCTATTTTTTTAATATGATTGAAAACATTAGGTTATATTTCTAATTTTTTTTTTTATAAAAAAATTTCTTCAAATATATTATTCAGTTCAGAAGATAATATTGTAATTTATCACGACTTGTAACTTATCTTATGGACAATCGAAAAAATATATATTTATGTAATGTTAAGGTTTCCTTTCCTTTCCAATGCTTTTAAAATGTAAGAAAAAAGAAATTCATTTGGGAAAAATTCATAAGGAATCAAATAAATTTTTTCAGTTAATTTATAATGACGAAGAAGAAAAAGAGAAACCGCTACAAAAATATGTCTCATTACAAAATCAATAAAAGAACTGTTTTCAATAACTT
Organism: Glossina brevipalpis; assembly: GCA_000671755.1. Lineage (NCBI taxonomy): Eukaryota > Metazoa > Arthropoda > Insecta > Diptera > Glossinidae > Glossina > Glossina brevipalpis. The sequence continues at coordinate 23,644 of KK351258.1, read as the reverse complement.
TGATGGCTCAGCAACAAAAGGCAATAAAAGTAATGAGAAGAAATAAAATCCAATAAACACAGATGAATATCCCGCGGATACCAATAATAATATAAAATTATACTTTACAAAGATGTAACTGAAAGAGTGTGTAAGTATGTGCTTTATATGTTTTATTTGAGCTTCGATGAAATTCTACAAAATGGAAAACTTTATAACTTTATCAAAAATTTTAAAAGACAACCGAAGGGATAGACTTATCGGGAAAGAGAAGCAGAGTAAAAGAAAGGCAGAGAGAAGAAAAGTAAACTTTGCCAGCGGTGTATCACACAGAAAATTATGGAAATTTATAAGTGTGGCAACGAAGCTGTAATAGAATGACCGAAAGCGTTTTGCAGCCGATCACATAACTATGGCTTGTGTAGTTGCTGCGATAGACTTATTAATGCAAACCTGAGCATACAATTGTAGTTGCAAAAAAATGTCCAAAAATTTAAGAATCAACAATTTACTGAAAGAGCTGTCCATGATATAATATCAAGCGTTACTCACTTTTTCAATAAAGATGAACAAGTGCTTGGCGTAGTAACTACACGCGGATGCAAGCACAAGTACAATGCATATGTACGCATTTCGTGCACAATGTTTATGGACTATTGTATGTAAAGCAGTTTATTTTTAATTCCGCAGATAACAAGGACTGTTGTATGGTCTGATAGCTCCTACTCTGCCAACGCAACACTACCAACACTACCAACGATATATTATAGTACATAATAAAATCTGTATTAATGTAGTATTTAGGTATGTATGTGTATTCAAATGTGTGTTTGTCGCCATTATCATTAGTAACACGAATTGCCAAACAGCAGCAACGCAGTAACGAGTTTTAACGTATTTCTGTGCAAGTGTAGTGACGCTTCCAATATCGTTAATCATAGTTTTATCTGATTACAACATATGCAAAACGCCATTTGCTGTTCAGACTTTTTGCACATCAAGGCACGTATACACATACACCATGCGTCATACGAATCTTCTCATGTCATTTTTTATACAGTAGCACAAAAAATAAAACGGCGAACTCTGTATGATTTGCGTATATAGATGCATATACATCTGCACATTTAAACATTAATTTGCGGTACTAAAACGTGTTTTTATTTTTGCTTTAGTTCTTCTTGTTGTTACTGTCAGTCGTTCGTTCGTTCATTTGTTGTTGTTAGTTTTACTGTTGTTTTGAATTTTTCAAAATGTCAACTCATTTAACTCATGTTGACTGTTGCACAAACACAAATCTAGAGATATGTGGGTGTACGTACAAATGTATACATTAACGTCAAAGTTTGTTTCGTTTAGTTTCTATTCTTCCATTTTTCCATTTTTCTAAAAAAAATTTCTTTTTCCAAATCGTCTGGAGCAAACAACACAAATGTTATTTGTTTCGAGAGTTCCCTTAGTTAGTGCATACTAGCAAACTTGAAAAAGCTTTGTTTTTCGAACCTACCACTAATCACTAATTTGCTTCAAAGAGTGTTATTATAACGCGCACTATATCTGTTTAACTTAGAGTTGATAAAGAATTTCTATTCTTTGATTATTAGACATAATTCCTTTCATATCTTTCCAACCTTGTTGCTCGGTTCGCCATGCTTTTGCCAAGCCGTTCTCCTTTAACATACGATTCTGAATTCTTACCAGCATTATCCAATATTTAGTTGTTAACGTCAACACCTTATAAAGCTTTCGTTGTGCACATATGTCGCTTTTCATACGTCGTCCTATCTCTATTAGCACGTTTGTTTACTTCATTTCTCCGATACATATAGGAAACAAAATACTATCTAGATATTTGTTTCTATAAACGAAATCTCTGTTGATGTATTCTTGACCATTTTTATTTTCTTTTTTTTTTTTTTTGGTTTGTTAGATGGGGATAGAGGAAGCCGTTTTTAAACGGTTTGCTCCGCGCAATATTTCGATATTCAGCATTTCTCTCTTTTACGTTTGAACCTCACCATCCTTTCTTGCATACAGGTCGCCCTTCTCGTTAATATGGAAACCGCAGTCAGCTGTATCTGTACAAATTGACAAGCCTCAACAGCTGTATATATATAACATATTGTTACGAAAATCACAAACAGGTAAACGGCAACTATAACAAATTTGATAAGTCTAAGGGGTGCAAATTCCTTGGAATGCAATACTTACGACGGTCATAAAAAGACATATTGGCAGGTGGTAATAAACGCAAAGATTAGCAAAAAATTTCCGCGAAACCTGAAATGAAAGGGATTAATGAAACTACGAATTCAGGTTAAAAGCAGAAGCTATACAGAGTTTGTGATATTCGTAAGGTTTATAAGCAGAGCATTTTGCTTAGAACAAAACAGTCAAGAAATAACACCCGAGGGTCGAAGAATAATATCAGAGAGTCGATTAAAAATATTAGACAAGTAACCAAGTGTTGAAGAAATACCTACTTTGTAATAAATTGTAAAATAATTGTGTTGTAAATACTTGGAATAAATAAAGAAAATTGTACATAACCAAATCTAAGCTATTTCGCGATTCAGAGATACGAACTGAGCCTTAGACGTAAAAGTACGAAAGGCCAATTTTCGTAACAATATAGGCATAAGCATTAAAATGGTTTTTCTTGTCGATGGGAAGATGAACGGATCTGCTGCCGGAAAAAATAACAAAAGGAAATTTTCTGTCTCCATTAGCTGTTGCAAGAGAGACAACACGTTTTATAGCAAGAAGTCCAATGAAGGATGACGACAGATCTTCTAAAATTCTGACTTTACAGAGAGCATCCTGACGATACCTCACTACCGAATAGCTAAATTTATATATATATACCATTATCTGCAGAACCATCAATGGCATATATTTCAGAACAGTTATTGCGGTAGTATTCAAACCTCTGATAGCAAAGTGTCTTTAGGATGGAAGAAGGCAGTTTAACTTTGGCTCTAGATAAGGAAGATAAGATGTCAAGATAAACAAGAAAGTTATTTTAATCAACGTCCCAGACAGGAAATGGATTTATGTCCCCAAAGATAGGACGAAATCTTCTATAACAGAAGGTGTAGCTTCACGTGATCACCTCACTTAGAGCCATACCCTTCGCGAAAAGAGAAGGTCTGATGGCCATCAGCTTCACCAATTCTTTCGCAGTGAGCAACAGGGCTCTCTCAGCTATCGGCAGTTCACCTGTAATTACTTGCAGTATATGAACCGGTGTCGATGAAGTGAGACCAATGAATCTTCTTAGATGTTTATTTTCAAAAATCTGAATCTTGTTTACTGTGTATCCTTGCAGGTTGCACCTAGTTGAGTGTGCAAACTGTATTTTAGATCGAATTCACGACTTGTACATTTTGGGTGCTTCATTCGGAGATAGACCTGCATGTTTGCTAGTTGGGAGATTGATAACATTTGAACCGGATTGGCACGGTTTGAATGCATTCTGATTGTGAAAGTGAAAGGAACGACATGAGCTTAAAATCTTTCCAAGAAATCTAAGGGACGTTTTCTGATTTACTGTTACTCTATTAATTGATTAATGATTTTTTTGGAACCTTTGGCTAAGTAAATTGGATTGGTTTTACTAGGGTTAAAAGACAAATTAAGTTTCTCACATTCCCTATAAAAAAGATTGGCTGTAGTAGAAAGATTTTCTGGTAAATCATTAAAAGGCATGTCCACCGAGGCTATAAGAAACTCATCATATATTTGTCTTAAGTTTTTGATAAGCAAAGGAACGCGGAGGAAAGACATTGTTGGCATTGATAGATGCAACTAGTCTTTCTTTAACCATCAAGTTGTAATTTTGAGAAGGATCGAGATTTTAGAATCAGTCTGGAGTTGGCAAGATCATTGCGATCTTTACCAGGTTTAAGCAGGCGACAATTTTAATCTACCTCCATTCTTCTGGTAACGAGTTGGCAGACCTGCAAATGGTGATGGCATCAAGTAGGGCCTATTGGTGACTGTTTGTCGAAAGCGCAGTAATCATATCATACTTGATGCCATCATAGCCAGCAGCGGAAGGCTTTTTTTCGACTGAAGGACATTAGATACGAGAACGGGTTGCACCCATTCCGGCTTATAAGCATGGATGGAAGGACTCCCTAACTGCGAACAGCAATTTGACTTTTAAGCAGGTCAAGATATTTTTTCGTTGTCATGATCATTCCAAATGAATGAACTAGCGACGTTGCATCTTGTGAGTCAGTGATCGTTGATAAAGTTCCAAAAGGTCGTATACTGCCGTTGTGACCCAAATCCTCACTGCAAGCATCCACTCCTTCGGAATACCAGAGTATTCAGCGAAATTAACGGGCGACGCCAATTTAGATATTTTCTTTTTCGCAGCTTTAGGTCTCCGAAACAAGCCCACAAAAGCCACCACGGTTTAAGAGAAAACGAATTCATGTTCATCAAGGAACACCTGAAATATTTAAAGTGAGGGAAACTGTGCCAAGTGTACTCAATAAGACACGACGTGAGATGAAATTGTTAATATACTGTAAAGAGTTATTACTCAGGTCAAATCTTATTGACGAACGGTGGCTATTACCGAGGAATGCGTCATCCATCGCAGGTCGAGTCTAAATTCTTGAAAGTGGGGTCAAGAACACTACACGAAAAAAGCTCATTGAGTGACGAGTGAAAAGTTGGAGACAAGTTATTTAGGGATCTAAAACTGCTTAATGTGATAATATTAACAAGCACATTCCCATTGTTTGAATCTAAAATATCCATAAATACGTGATACCTAGCATTAAAGTCACCAGCAAGAAGGACATTTGTGAAGCTGTCAAGAAAGCCGCAGAGACCTCCCGTCACATCTTAGAAGGTCTGAATATCAATGTTTGGTGGGAGACAGCAGGAGGCAATAACGATATTTGGTTTTGGATTAGTGATTTTTACACTGACAATGTCAGCAACTGCAGTATACGGAATCCGTTTGAATTTGATGTTTTTCATGTTGAGGGTGGAGGCACCTCCGTATCCATCATCTGATCACAGCGTAGTTAGGCATTTTGAGATGATCACAAGAATCATTGAGGAGGAAAATGTTAGATGTAGACAGTAGGGACAAAGCAAAAGTAGATACTATCTTGTTCATTTGTTCAAGAGAAGGGTTTATTTGGTTGGATGATTTAGCGGACAAAAAGGACTGAATGATATGAGAAAGTAATTTATCATAATCGGACGAACGATATATATTGGAAAACTCTCTTGGTTCAGGCGGAGCTTTAGAGGGCCAACTTGGCTGAGGGATGGGAAATATGTGATTTCAATACTGCAACACGGCTAAACCTGTGTCTTGTCAAAATTGTATTAATTTCCTCATTAATATTTTTTGCGCTCTCAGAGTGCGCAGATTTGCGGAGAGAGGGGAACTCAATTTCATAATCGATTGTGTTAAGGGACTCGTAAAAATTTTGAGAATATTTTTCACGACATTCAAGAAGATATTTTCAATAGCCATTATCTCTTTGACATGAGCCTCCTTTTGTCGAATCGGGCAGACTTTAGATAACGAATGGTGGGAAATAGATCCACATGAAAGACATTTGGTACCAGAACACTCCTTGTTGTAAGCAGGAGATGCACCACATTTGAGGCATCTAGAGTTGGTATCTTTGCAAAACTTTGCAGAAGAATCTTTGTGAAGAGTCTGCAAGATGTAAAAATTGAATTTAACGGTTTTCGGAATCTCTTTACCATTAAAATCGGTTTTAACATTAGTTGTGGTTACAAACTTAGTGGAGTCATCGGAAGAACGACGGAAAAGCGTAGTAACGGGCCGAATAGGAATACTTAAAATGACCTTACGGTTGATATACTCATTATCATACTTAACCGGTATGTTGTGTATGATGCCAAATCTTTCAGTGAAAGCTTTGGGAATGTACGATTTTAAATTGATAGAAGAAAAGTTGTTATCTAAGATAAAATTGTTCGCGTTTCTAGAGAAATCAAAAAGTAATTTAGCCCTGTCTTTGCTGGCAGTCTAAAGAACCTTAGGTCTATTAAAATTCAAATTTTTGAGGATTTCAAAAAAGGCAAGATCTGAGTTTATATTTGTTTTTTGATTATTCTTATCAGCACAAGCACATAGAAGTCACCTTTACCATCATTATCATAAAGATTTATAGTTGTACTCACTTAAATGCAGAAAAATGGAAACCAACTTACCTGTAGATTTTCGAAGGTAGAGGATAAATTTGATATGTTGACAATTCGGACAAAAGCAGAAATATGCTATTTAGTGTATTGTTTGCTTTTGAGTTTGTACAGAAGTTGATAGAGGATGAAGACACTTAACTTGATGAAACTGCAGCAACAGGAGTTTTGTACACTTTATCACAGAAACCACTGAGATTAATCGTATCAATATTTATATAATGAAAATATAGTTTGATGAATTAGGAATTATCGTACCTTAGAGTTACCAATCGAATCTTGACCATCCTTAGTGCGTACTCAATTTCTTGAATTTTTCAAAACTTCTACTTTGAATGTTTAAGTTGCTTTTTAAGTTCATGTTTTGCTATTAAAAATATGCAGAAACTTTTTAGTCGGGTAAGGCCGACCATCAAATATCCTACATCGCATTGCCTAATACACTTTCATTTACTTTTGTGATAAAATACCAACTATATCTTTTTTATATGTAAATGCGTGCTTTTCGGGTCAGGGAACCTGAAGCGTAGACTGATCCATATTTAGCAAATTAAATTTTTCACTGAAAGATGTGTGTGTGTGTGTGCTTCAATTCTTCAACTATTTCTTTCATAAATTACTAAATATTAAATTTTTGCTTTCATGAAAACCTCTATGTGTTGGATCCACATTTGTCACACTCAATTTTTATTACGGACTCGTTTGCCTTATAAAGAATCGAAAGTAGATATTTTTGCCACATAAAAGTTTACTTTTTATAGGAACGATTATATAGGAGATGGTCTAAATTTTTCACATTTATTTTATACACAAAAAAAAGGTTGGAAGTTTAAATTTGCGAAAGGAAAGTGAAGTATTGTCAAGTAATGTTAATAAACAGACAAATAACGTCAATCAATTGTAACATTTAGCTCGAATTCTCTTTCAAACGAACTGCAATCGGGCTGATCCTACGTACTGATACTCTATTACAGTCGACTTTCTAACTATTTTAAACTATGCGTGCTATTATGTAAAAAGTAGATAAAATGCAACAAAGGAATGACAGACAATGGAGAAAATGTCGGACGTTCAGGACAGCGAAAAGTTGGACGGAACTTTTGAGTCCACGTTATGGCACACCAACCTATTAATGTTCCGTTTCTGGCGAAATCATTCTAATAGCCAATTAATTTCCTATCTTAAAACTAAGGAGGGAATAAAAACAATTGCGAACAAAAAGAGGAATTATTCTTAGTCCTTTTAATTCAAATTGAAAGAATGGTATGTGTATAACAAAAACATATAATTACTAAAATAGTTTTTGTTTTTGAACTAAATAAAGAATTAAATTGAATTAAATTTAGCAAAAAGGAAAATTTCAATTATCAAATAAATCCACCAGGAATGCGCATTCCAGTTCCTAAAAATGTACATAATTAAAAGAAAGTTAAGCGATCTTAAAATATTAAATTAAATAATTACATTATCCGCATTAGTTGCACTCCTTGCTTTTGTTGTTAACAACCGTTGAGGCAAATAACTATACTCTATTGCACTATTCTCACAGAAAACCAAACAGTGTGGAATACACTCGAAATAGAGAAGCAAAGTTCACAAGTAAAGCGCCTGCCGAACAGCTCTTTAAACATTTTTATCTGCTGCTTTATTTTTCTTCCCTGTCACGGCTTGCAAACTTTGCCTCGATTCATTTTGTTTTGATTTTACTTAAGCTTTGAAGGACTTTTTCTTTAGTATATCGAACAATAGCTTAAGTGGTAGCCACACTCAGGCTTTTAAAGGCTTCTTCTTTATTATTTCGATTAATTTTTTTCCCTATATATATTTTTTCTTTCTACATATATATACTGTTTTCTAATTTTAAAATTTTTTAACGTGAATTTTAAAGAAAATTCTTCTTCCACAACTTACAACTCTAAGTTGGTTAGGCAACCTGAAGACATGAGTCTGTTTTATGGGCGATGGTGTTGAAAATTTTATAGGAACCTTACAATTAGGGGAACAGGTGTAGAAATAAGATATACGATATTTGCATATGCATTTTATTTGTTGTTACATTCATTACTTTTATTTCATTAATATGTTGAGATCCATAATTAAGAATATATAAACATATTTGAAAAAATATATAAATATCTTTGATTTACGTGTACAAACCCTAAAACAGATCATGAATATCACAATTTTTTATCGTTTCTCTTGGTAATCCACTTAAAAGTTGCATATCCACTTTATCTCTTTAGCAGAGAATTTCCATTTAATTTTTGTTAAATTCAACTAAACATAAATCTTCTTCTTATCCACAGAGTTATTCATGCAGAGTTAATCATAGTAAGGTGGGTGACAGCGATAGTCTTATGTGAATGGATATCATCTATCATCGTCATAAATAGTAGCTAATGATCCTCCAATTTTCAAAAAAAAAAAAAAAAATAAATAAATAAATTTCGCCAATTTAATATTTATACAAACTAAACGAAATCACATAGCCAATGTTTCCAGCTCCATATAGTTTTGCTGCAGTAATGCAATCTATGTGTTTTAGCTGTTTAATTCGGTGCAGTCAATAATTCATATGCTTGCCATGCGCTCACCTTTTAAACTCAGCTTAATATTACGGTTTGGTTATATGTGTTTGATATTGCTTTTCTCCAGACCTTTGTGGATTCGTTTAGGTGCTGGTTTGGCAATAAACCGATGGTTGAAGTTAACAGTTTAAGATTAATAGCGACAGATATGTCTTTTTTGTCGCTAATGTTTAGGTAGTCATGCACATAAACGGTACAAATAAGAACAGATGAGTAATTATTGCTTAAGTAAAGATATATGTAACGAATAGGAGGAATCGAGTCATATGTAACCAGATGTTTTGTGAATTGATTAATAACCAGTACTAATATACTGATTTCCCTGCTTAAAAATACAGTAAATATGTGTATAAAATTCTCATGTTATAATAACAAATGTGTTAGGCTTTATATGTAAACAAATAATAAATCACAGTTGTAGAATTAAAAGCAATGTAAACCAAAATCTATTTATGCAACATTAGAATCTTATAGAACTAAGAAGACTTAACATTTTGTAGAATATTGATATTAGATGTAAACGTAGAACTTGCGTGTAAATGCTAGGGGTCGTATATAGTAAGGAAGCGTGCAATTCTTTACAATATGTCGATATAAAAAGGAATCATTAGGTGATAATTAATGTATTGGAAGGTACTCAATGCAAGTATTAATCGTTAATAGATATCGACATCTTTACTTCACTTATTTTATTTTTTAATGTGTGTTGATGAGTTTAAAGCTAATTGTAATACTATTAGCATTCGCGTCTGGCGCTTACAAAATATTTCAAACGCAATTAATTGATTTCTCCCAGTTATGCAAATGTTTATGAATATCATTTTCTTTATCAGTCAGAAGTGCTAAGGCTTGTTCAAGCATTAAAGAAATACATGTATGTGGTTTTTCGAAAAAAGAAATAATGTCTTTTCAAAATATTTACTGTAACTGCTTCACATCTCTTTTCCTTTATGGGGCTTATAAATGTATCTGCGATATGCGATGTTCGCATTTCTTCCTCATCTGACTCCTTCCTGCAATGCGAAGTGGATGAAACTAATATACTGTCTATAGCTTTCCGTTTCTCCAGGCATGATTTTTAGGTTCATCCAAATTATTTTAATGTCCAGGAAAAAATATATATTGTTCTCCATGTTTTCTCCCCTACCACGTTCCAATATTTGGAATAAAGATATGTGTGCACTTTCCTATGGGGTCCTTTTGCTCTTTCTGCCGCTACTCTGCGTATTCCGCATTGATTTGATATCACGGATTTTGTTCTTTTCCGCTTTGTGCGTTTTTGCCCCCTTTGTGATATATCTAACTGTTTTTGTCCACTTAATTGATAATATAGTTGTCATGATTGAACGACAGGGTGATATCGTTTTTAAGGTTCGAATTATCTGAACTGCTGCTACCTTGACGAAGACATGTTTACTATGCAGCCGTTTCTGTGCCAGTCATTCCGTGGCGCAAGCAACCGATCATAGACCACGCCAGATATAAACCTTTGTCATTTTAGTAAGATAAGGAGAGAAATCGAGCACGCTTGCCATAGCAACGATGGTTTGCCAATCAGCTGTGTTGTAGGCGTTCTTAAAATTTAATGCTACAGTGGAGCTTCTTTGCATTTCCTTGATAATATATCCGACAATCAATAGAAAAGCCAGACTGAAACTTAAAAAGTTTATTAATTTCTTTAACTTGCCTTTTACCGCGTTTAGTCGCAACGTTATAAATAGTGTGCCTACTGTGCTAAGCAACGTTTCTTTCCTCGGTTTGTAGTCTATTTTGCGCATGTTTCATGTTGAGGGTCCGTTCTGTACCTCTTGAATAGCTTTGTTGTCTGCATGCGTTGCACGTTATCGTATTGATGAACGATTAGCATTTCGCCACTATCCAATACGTACACTATGCTAACGAGCTTAACGATACTATAGTTAAGTAAATAACTATTACCTTCCGTTTGGAAAAATGAAAACAAAACAAAGGAATAATAGGCTTTCTACGAAGCCTATTATATCAGTTATATTTTAATTCCATTTATGTGAGTTACTGTTAAAACCTCTTGTTTCTATGACTATCATAGATAAGCTGTAAAAGAACTATCATTTTTCTATTAAATTCTTTGCGGCAGCTAAAAATTGTTATTCCTATTTCCTCTTCCACTTATACAGCTTTCGTTTAGTTCATCAATTTTCTCTGTTTCGATAGTTTCGCTTCGCATACAAAAAATTTTTGCAAATTTCATCCTAACATATATATATGAACACTTATATACATATAGTATGTAGTCTATATATAAACGAACGTTTATATTTACCTATGAACATATTTATAGATAAATGTAGGCGTATATGAACGTATTTAGAATATAATTGGACGAAAGAAAATGCTTTATGAAATACATACATAAAGAGTTTTCAATAAAATTTAACAGATGTGTAAAGCAAAAGAAAGGAAAGCGTTCAAAAGTGAATACTGATTAAAAATCGTATCAAACTAGAAAAAAAATACTAAAACATTTATATATTTATATGAATCAAATTAGACTACGTTCAATGTAAACAAAACTCTAAATATTCGTTTGTTCAAAATTTTAAATCTCCGAAACATCGATTGCTTTGAAATTTTAAAACGACCTTGCGTTCGGATATGTTCGTGTTAGTACATATAGTCCGCTTTAGAATTATAGAGTGTCTCTCATTCTGAGGTTTAAATTCAAGTATAAGACGATACAACGTATAGAAAACATTAATAACTTTGTTATTGAATTATACGTGTTCATTATATATCGCTTTTCTTTTAGGCTCTCAATTAATATTAACAAATAAGAAAATTATATTCCGCGGTGCTGTGTCTTTTATACCCGCAAAAATCCAAAGCAGAGATGTTCTTTACGTCATACGATATGCGTGTTCTTTGACCGATTCGGCTGCTTTTCAATACCAACCTGCGTGCAAAAACTTCCACAATGTTTCTCTAAAATTAGAAGCCGACATTCTCATCTTTGCGGCCAGGAAAATGCTTCCCACAGACATTACACAGACGGATAGACGGACAGACGGATACGCTAAAATCGATTCTAAATTTGATGCTGATCGGGAATATATCTGATATGTGACAATGGATGAACCATGGCTACATCTTTTCACGCCGGAGTGCAATCGACAGTCAGCTGAGTGGACTGCACAAGATGAACCGACTCCAAAGCGTTGCTTTATTAAAAATGCACATACTAATAGTGAAACAGCTGTCAAATTTATACACATTTCTCTTGAAGGCTAGGGCTAACTAAAAATCATATCAGTTTAATACTAGTAGCGCCATCTATGTGTCAGCCTATGAGCTTTTAACCCCACCTGTTATATACTTTGTTGGGTCTCTGAAGTTTCTTATAAGGATTACAAACAAAATGACAAAATTAATGTACCCCTCACCTTCGGTGGTAGGTATAAAAAAGGTTGAAATATAGAGGGCTATTTCAAATGTACCAGAATTATACCACACTCCCTTGAGAAACTCCTATGAGACTGTGGGCTATTTTATAAATATAATTGTTATAATAACAACTACGAAAACTTCCGTTCTTTCTGGCTACAAAAAATTTTCGTGAGTCTTAGAAAGAAGCTAAATCATCGACGCCATGAAATGCGACGTCGTTTTTGGGAATATTGTCGGGGGATATCACTTCAACACTAAGATGGTAAATTCAGTCGGTAGTGATAGATAGTAGAGAAAAAAATCGTAACAGAATGTTTGACATTTATAAGTTTTATCAGAACAGACTTCGATTTGAAGAATACGTTCCTTTGCGAAATGCAGTTATAAATGACGCTCATACAACTAACGTTGAAAGATTAACTTCTTTGCCATCTGCATATGTGGACAGTATATATCATATACGTGAGTAGGCTCAAGATGCAATTGCGAATGTTTAGAATGCATGTACTCAGTGGAGCGGAAAAAGAGGGAATAGTGACCAATCTAGTCTAGTTCTATAAGACAATCACTCCAAGTGAAATCGCCGATGTAACATGCACTGAAATACCCGATGCCGACGTCAATAAGGAAGTTGTGACCAAAAATATGATACGTGAGCATTGCGATACACTGAATCCAATTCAACGAGACTTAATAGATATGCGCTAAGCAATGTCTGCAAGCATTAGTGTCCGACACTGCGACGGAAATACCTTTATGCAGAAGATTAGCAGAAGATGGCAGTAAATCAGGAACCATACAAATTCGAAATGATGATGAAGCAGGTAACCGGCTTTACTATGAAAAACATATAAAGCGTCAAATACTGTAAAGGCGTATAAATAGAGAGAATGCGGTCATGCATTTCAAAAAAATCTCACAGAATCAGATTGGAGAATACATAAGCAGCAATGAAATAGAGTGACGAATTATTTCATTTTCCATACATGAACAAGATTTTATCTCCGAATCCACCTGTTACAATATTAACTACCTTCTTTACGCCATAGCACTGTGTTTCCAAAAGCAGTGCTGTACTCGGAAATGCCTACGTATTACACATCGAACACGAATAGAAAATCGTTTGAGTTATGCAGACGAGGAGAGAGAGAGTTGACGCACAACCGGAAATATTGAAAGCAAACTCGTGCGTTGTTTACTCTCTTTCAGAAGAAGATGTTGATGTTTTTCGCAAGGAAAATTCAAATATGGATTTTAAAGCAGAAAAGTACTACGAAGCGATGACAGCCGTCGAAGATAGGTGCTTCCAAATTGCGCACAAAGTTCTTACTCAATTTTTAATGCCATCATCGAATCGATTAGCTTCTACTGCGTTCGATGTAGAATAGCGTCGTGAACAAAAGTGCAACACGGGTGGTTTTTTCCCTATGTCCAATCAAATATTCATAAGCTAATATCTGTCCAAAAAGGCATTTTCAATCAAATACACCAACCAATCTTCTTCTTACGTGCGCCAGGAAGCACTGGTAAAGCGTTCCTAATTAGACTGATTCTGGAAGGAATACAATCCGAAAGTAACACAGCGTTAACTTTTGCACCATCCGAAATAGCTGTGACATTGTCACAGGCCGTCGTTATAAGATTTGTGTGAAAACATCCGTTCATCTAGGACCTATTAATACCGTTTGTAGAAAATTTAAGAAAAACATTACATATAATTTCCAGCTACAAAACGTTCGATCATCAGGAACGATCTAATTTGGCTGATCTAATCCCTGGACGAATTTCATTGCCTAATAATTTCTGCTATTTAGTGTCACCAATAGAAGAGTTGGTTGCAAGGATGTTTCCCAATACTCAAATCATCCATAAGAATCACGATTGACTGTGGGCTATTCTTGCGGCAAAGAACAAAGACATCTACGAACCTAACAATATTATTCGGTCTTATATTCGAGGAGAGGGAGTCACGTACAATTCTGTCCACACTGTTGGTAAAACTATTGGAGCTGTTAATTATCCACCAGAAATTATTAGCTTACTTGATCTGCCAGGTATGCCACTAAACGTACTGCAATTGGAAATCGTTTTGCGAATTTGCGAAATATCAATCAAAAACAGCTTTAAATCGGCAGGCGACTTAATCAGCAACATCGTAGAAGCAACAATCTTAACAGGATTTTTCAAAAGTGAATGTTTCATCACTTCTCATATTCCTGTGATTTCAACGGATATGGCACTTCAATTTAAGAGATTGCAATTCCAAATTTGATTGGCGTTTTCAATCACCATCAGCGTAAACCTTTAGAGCTGCGCGGTTAACATCTAGACACGGATTGTATCTCATGCGGATAGTTACATATTGCGTGCCCTAAAGTCCGCAAACCAAGCAATCTCTGCATTTGCATAGCCAATGGACTAACAAAAGTTATCGCACACTCACATGCATTGTGAAATTAAATAACTAAGAGACAAATGTTTTCTTTTTCTTTTAATAAGACTCGAGTCACAGCAACGCGTAATTAGGGAAAGCTAATATAAAATATAAGATTTACCAAATATTATTGGATGTTTGGTTCGGATTATAGGTGGTATTCATCAAGATTTGTCCCAAGGATTCTTCCTTTACTTTTATATCTCTTGGTAGGGACTAAAGAGTCATGCGCGCCGGGTTGCCTTAGCCAATGTACTTAACAAGTAAAAACATTATGGTTAAATTTCGTTAAAGTATTTCATAAATTCATCAAGTCAGCATCGCCTCATTTAATTCCTAGTTCAAAAGACCATATCTTAATTACAATTGGAATGTGGCCGTAGCTATGATGAATATTCAATTGGTGAAGGCATATTGCTTATCAATCGGGCAAGCACTTCCCAGACTGCAAGTACGCTCTATTCCTCTCTTCACACTTCTTTTTGACAATCATTAGGTTTATAAACGTAGAGGGGATAGGTCTTATGAAAAAAAATAAAAAAATAATACCAACAGTCAGACAGGCGAATAAACAAACTTATAAACGGATTTAGAAAAGGATATCGAATTGATCAGTATCATAAACGATAGACTAAGTTTACTTCTTTCTGAGTTTTACATACATCCGCACTTACTTAACATACTGCGGACCATAAGCTTTACGATATATAAAAA
The DNA here is from genome assembly GCA_000671755.1 of Glossina brevipalpis. NCBI lineage: Eukaryota > Metazoa > Arthropoda > Insecta > Diptera > Glossinidae > Glossina > Glossina brevipalpis. The sequence goes on along the minus strand of KK351258.1, from coordinate 8,302 downwards.
CTGAGCAAAAAATAATATGCTTTTAAAATCAATGGAAGATATTTTTTAAGTAACGTAATGGACGTAACTTTTTATTATAAAAAGGGTCACCCTCTATAATGTTATAAAATATGGTCCGATTCAATAAAATAATTCATAAATGTCAACTTTTTTTTATGCTTTTTAGATGCATCAATCTCAATATTTGGATGTTCGTTTATTATATCAATTGAATTGAATCTAACGAAAATCATCTCAAATGATAATTAATACTTTCTGTAATAATGCAAATGTGTTTTAAAACTACACTGAAGACTAAAATGGGCTAAGCCTGTTACAATGCACTGCAATTTATATTGAAAACATACGCTTGACTAGAACTGTCACGTTATTCCTATTGAATTGCCGCAAGACAATAAATGTACAAGCAACCATGAGTTGTACTTAGAACAGCAAATACACATAAGTTAAACAAGCACTTAGAATAAATAAAATAGCATAGAAAATATTGTAGTGTGGGAAGGAAATTCACACACATAGTTCATCCTACTTGACCATGTAATTGATGAGAGAATGTTGCCGCCTTATGTGTATGTGCATTCATTTATATGCATCTACAGTCGTCGTGGCTCATGTCAATGAAATTCAAATTTGAAATCAATGAATTGTACAATAATATCGTAAACATTTCAAGGAGACAATATTCGAAAGGGTAGATAACGACGTTAATAAATCCACTGTTGTTAACGAAGGAGACTACACACTGTGCAGCCTAGTATTCGTACATATTTTTAAGAGCTTTCTTAGGTTTATTATACCGTATCTATCGCCAGCCCATCTGCGTTTGTTGTTGAATTACTCTGGCGAAATTGTAACTAAAAAAAAAATAATAAACAAAGACAAATTTCTATCTGGATTAGTAATCCATAAGAAGACACCTACTGTACCTGTATTAGAACAAATGCAGAATCTCACATATAAGTTATATTTAAAACACCACAAATGTCCGCTTTCTAATATCATACAAGTAGACATGTTAAAAAATTAGATGAAATATTGTGTGGCCTAGAATATTATTAATGTTTGTTACGGAGCTACACTGTTTAAGGGATTGAAGGAAATTATCATTAACGGATGCATAAATCTAGACATCGAAATAATCTTAGAAATCTCCTACACTTTTCATAATGCGAGCACGTTTAAATTTACAGCTTGTATCATACAATTGAGTTTTAAATTGTTAGTTCACTTTTTCAGCTATTGTACAGAAAACTTATAATGACTGTATTGTTCTTGTTGTAGCGCTTGGAAGTGTTCAATCCACAGTTATGTAACATATCTGATGAATCTAAGATGCCAAATTCATATCCCTCAATTCACCAGCCCGTATGACAATATTTTCGAAGTCATAAAAAGAAAATGACGGATTCAAATAACATTTGGTCTATAAAGCATTGTCACGCAAATACTTTGATATTGGTTTGAATACTAATACCACCTCTTCAAGTGTTTGAAACAATGACATTTCACTCAACAACTTACCATCTATAAAATTCAATAAGAGTAGACAAACATGAAATATGAAGATATATTACGACGAGGTTACTTATTGTAAGTATATGTTTCAATGTTGAAAGAAATCGTACATACTTATTAATTAAATTTAAGTGAGGTATTAGATAAATTTTTCTTATGGCCGAAAGGACAATAATATAATGCATGCATTGACGTACGTTTTGTGATTAGTGTGCATATGAATACAACTCCGCGAGCAATTAATAAGAAAATAAACAGGATAAAGCAACCTCTGTTTCATTGCAATACTTCTAATGGTAATATTTTATTTTAAAGTAATATCTCTCATATTTTATCGTATCGTTTTATCTGTCTTCTCAATAGTTTGGACAACCAAAAATAAATGGTTCTATTACCCGTTATGCTTTACAGCTTCATAACGCATTCTGTATTAGTGTCGCAACATTTGCAGTTTACAAGAAACTTTAATTTGAGTCTGTTTTAAGACAATTATCGGAGTTATTTGTACCATGTACTAAAGGTATATGTAGGTTTTTATACATACACCTGAAGTTACAGTTGAATTAGAATAATTTCGGCTAAAGATCGCAAAGGAACAGAACAATATCCAAAAATGTACACTAACTATATACATATATGAACTAGATGGTGTGTCCAAGATACATTTCGAGCTGGTGTCTTTCTTTCTTTTATTGGAATGTTATCTATTCAAATAAATCCAAGAAACTCTGAATCGTTAAGTATATATATATATATATGTGTGTGTGTGTGTGTGCGTGTGTGTTACGGTTGCCTCATTTTATATTGTAATCTTGAATATTTATGAACATAAATTTAGCTTCAGGGCGCTTTTGACATTTTATAAAATGCTATAAACTTAATTTTACGTTTTTCTTTTTTACTGTAAACTAAAGAAGGAAAAGTAAACTAAAAAAATAATTAGCCTGAAATTTAGAGTCGCTCTATAACACAAAAAATTAGTTTGAGTATTCAAAAGAAAGAAAATCCAAATGCGCAGAAGGGTTTGTGTGTATAACACGCTTCTAGCTAAAGTATTATTCTGCAATCTAAATGACAAATCGTGAGAAACACACCTGTCTGCGATGCATGACTGAGATGAAAAAGGCACAAAAATGAACGGGAATTCAAGCTTTACAATTAGAACAAGAAATTAATACTCTGTTAAACCGAATCTTGTATACACACCACCTTTCTCTTAAAAAAGAAGTAAAAAAACATGAATTTAAATAGATGGCAGCTTTTTTCTATTTTTATGAAATGCAGTGAAAATTTTTATTTTGCACTCTATGAGTACTAAATAACTCAGACAGAAAACAGACGTGCTTTCAACTTATTTTATAGTGTAGCTGCGACTTTGGCCCGATTTGGTCCATTTTCAACAGCAACATATGCGAAAGAACTTCTAAAGTTGGTGCCAAATGTGAAGCTGACGTGTTCTTTTTTAGGGTCAGGAGAATGTTTATCGCAGACATTAGAGAGACGGACATACTCAGATCGATTCTAAATTTTATGTTAATCAAAAATATGTATATACTTTGTGGGGTCTCTGAAGTTTTCTTCTGGGTGTTGCAAGCAACTTGACAAAATTAATATTCCCCTTTCTTTTAAGGGTACGTATAAACAGACTTGAAAGACTAGGTAGGATTTCAGTTTGAAAGTTCTAATTAGTTGATCAAAAAATTTGCAACGTAATAAATTAAGAGCGTTCAACGAACTAATAATATATTCCTTTCAGTGAAAAAAAAAAAAAAAAAAAAAAACTGGAAATAGTACTAGAAATAAGAGTTACTCTTCTTAATGCAAATATACTCAAATGTCACTGTACTTTTTAGTTTATTTAAGTACCCGGATCTGCCATTAATAATAAAGTCTACCGAAATTATAGATATTAGTTACCCTTAGACATACTTGGTGTTTCAAAACTTATTTTTTAAAATCAAACTGTAGGCTTTTTCGATTCAATCGGGTGCAAACACGTATATATACAGCTATACTACGATTAAAAACAAGTACAAAACAAAAAAATGAAATTCTAAAGAGCTATACTTGCCTTTTAACTGGAGTTTGGAGAGCGGTGCCAAAACATTGTGGCGGCCGTGTATATATACTACCTTTAAGAAATTTCTTCAAACGTAAACTTAGTAAACAAGTTTACCTGAGCGCCAGATAGTTAACCAGCCAGTCAAACAGCTTGCTAGCCAAAAGCTCCAGTCAACAACTACTTCAAGCAGCTAAACTTAGCAAAGCGAACAGATGCTTTTCTTCACTACAGAAAGATAACAACTATATGGACACAGCAATAGAAAAATACTTTAGGCAACACATACGTTGTACAACCAAATAGCCACATAACCATTCATTCACATCTATCTCTTTCTTCATAAATGTTACAATTGTGTGCAGTGTATGTTATGTTATATGTTACTTTAAGTTAAATTGCCTGAATGCATTCTTACAGCCAGACGCACGGACATGTGTGTAGAGATATCTGCAAACAAAAATGGAAATAAATATGCAACAGATACACGTGTTTTGTATATTTTGCAAAAATTTTTATAGGAAATTATATTCTTTGGCAACATATGTGACCGCGATGATGATGATGCGAACGTTGATAATAAAGCTCTGGTTGCATTACTAACTGCCGGCTGGTTTGGCTGATTGCCTCAATTGCTACCATTGGCATATATATAAATATATTGAGCCATGCCCGTTGCTTTATACAAGCCTTGAATCTTCACCAAGTGCCTGGTTGTACATTCTTCCCCATCGTGCCGAACAATGTCTTTTTCTACTTACTTTCACAATTGTGCTTTCAAGGAATATTATAATTAAATAAGAACATTTTGCTACACGAAATCAAGAACAAACAACGTAACCCTAGCTTTCAGACACGTAAAACCCAAAATTGTTATTATAGTTGCCTGATATAACTACGTTGTTACATAGCTACATGTGGTTGTGTAGTATAAACTATATACATATCTATTTATAAATTTGTATATTTTTAGCAACCTGAAGAATGTTCAAATTTCGTTAAGGAAAATGACAATTAGTGAAAATTACTGGTGGCTGCTTGTATGTTCTGAGTGCTTTGTCATATCGCTCAGAATATCATTAAAAAATGTTAATAATCATTAAGAAGGCACTCAACCGTAGCGGCGGTCAACGTCCACACAGAAGTTGAAATTTTTATAAAGTGATTTACGATTTCTGTTTTGGTTAAATTAAGGAAGCAATTTGGTTGAAAAACCAAACCAAAATTCAAAAAACATAAACTTAAAATAAATTCTATTCGAAAGCAAAGTGAAGCAACTTAACTAGCATCACAGGTAAGCTAGGTAAAAATAAAACTATGAAAGAGAGAAAAGGATTAAGAATTACTCTATCTGAAATAGGGCGCGCAGCATGTCATTTAAATGTCTAAGCAAGTAAGGTACATATTTAAGTTCTATTTCTATGAAAGAAGATTAAAAGATTTTTATAAAAACATACAAGAAAATAGCAAACATAATGATAATATACATCCAGGACAACTGTATTATTATAAAATATTTGAAACGCAACTTTGTATACAAGATTTTGTCAAACTTGCATTTTAAAGTGTATATTCAGGGATATCAGTTTAAATTCATCAATTTAGATTGGTATTAATTTATGAATTCTGACGGGTCATCATGTAGCTTTCCGATAGTTGCTTTCCGCGTTAAAATGCAACTGTATAAGAGATTGTGACATCAATTCTTTTTTATGCTCAGTAATAATGCAAATTGGAAAATGCGACCAAAATTTAAACGAATTCGCATTAGCACTAAGCATAAAAAAAAAAAAATAACTACCATAATCACTTACATAGTTGTATTTTAACGCGGAAAGCGAATATCGGAAAGCTACATGATTACTCCCTTGAAATCTGTTGGTTTGGAAGGAAGGCAGCTGAAGCAGCGCCTTTTCGGATAATACTTTTAATATCCTCTATCTGTAGCGGCTGGCATATAATTTGGGAGAAGTAGTTTTCGAGCCTCTTTTGAGTTTGCAAATACTGCGTTATTGTTATAGTTTTGTAGTATTGCGAGTTGTAGTTATTCAAAGAGTGCGATATTTCATTTTTTGAAGAATATTTATTACTATACTGTTGTACAGACCTTGTTTCTAAGCCCTGTATAAAGCGGTTTAAGAGATTTAGTGAATTTTGACTTATGCTTTCATCTGTCGCTTGAAATTCGATTTCGAATTATTGGTCTTGCTATTATTACTGGCAATGTAAGCATCTAAGCGTTGTCTTGTTATCGTATCTAAGCCTTGTCTTGTGGTTTGGATAACAATATCTACAGCGTGTTTATGTTTTGCTCACGTCTCAGTTCTTGGATTTGTTGTATTAAGCGCCAGTCCTTCTGGCACCATCTTCATCTTATTACCCTGCCATGTGTGTCTTTTTCTGGTATTACTTTTCCTATTTTTATAGTTAATTTTCGTCCTTCTACGTAAATTATTAGAGTGAGGTCCTCTAAATTTTGTTTTAAAGGAACATAAGGTGGATTTATATATTTATTATGGTAGCAGTTGTGTTTGGTAATGCTCTTAATGGTAAGTAGTGTTTGGATATTGTTAGCTTTGATGACATATTCATGTTTTCAAACTATATGAAGGTTCGCCTCATTTCTTTCGGTTAACTCTTTGTGAGTTTTGTATCTTTCGTTTGTTGTGTTGTTTCCATATTGAAGAGTTCTGTTTCACTTTTTATTATAATCCGATCTTTTGCAATCACTCCACCACCAGCATAAATTTCAACAACTGAAGCGTCCTGACCTTTGTTGCCCATACTTGCATTTATCTTCGTCGCATAATGCCCGATAAAGACCCTGTCGTATTTCCTATCCCATTGATTCTATTTGCGTTATTGGAATATGGTTCTTGCTTGAAATTGCACGATATTGGGCCAAAAGTCTTTGTTGATTTACTGCTATCAGCTCAAGATATCTTCTTATAAATTGAAGCTTCATTTTCCATCTGTAGCCGCATCTCGGTCGCTATTAGGAAATTGCGTATGATATTGTCAGCTATTATTGTTGCCCATTTTTCGCTTTTCCGTTTTTATAGGCTCTAGATCAGGTCTTACAGCAAGATCATCAACGGGTGTTGCCTTTTTCTCAGGCCAACTGTTTTTTAGACTGTACTTCTTCGGCATGTTGCGAATTATATCTTGTCGGCCGGTCGTTTGCAATAGTCGCCCTACTAAGACCAGCTACAGTTGCGGGTTCATCTTCCAGTAACCAAGTTTCGGCTGTTGCTGTGTCACTTAACTATAATTAAGAACAAAACTTCTGCTTCATTCATAGTACTATTTTCATCTAGTAAGCATGATATCAGATTGTGCTTGTGTTCATTTTCAACGCGTTGTACATATTTTACGTTTCTTTCTCGTCATTGAAATGTAAAATTTTTGTGTAAGATTGGTACCTTCGGAACGGCTGTGGAGATTAATTTTTTTTGGAAAGCTTTTTTTGTATTTTGTTTGAGAACTGTTGCTTATAACATTTTGTTTGTCAATAACAGTTGAAAAAAACGATTGGTTTGCAATTTTTATGTATTTCAACGCACGATCGACGGTTGAGTTTCTTATTTCATTTCAGTATATACCTTTCCTACTTACTATTGAATTCTGTTTATCTTGGACACATAGAACTTATGTCGCCACCAAGTTTTTTATTATAGTTACTGTTGTGTATTTTTCTTTTAAAACGATGGGTGTGCTATATCTGTACATAAAGTATTACATATTTCAAAACATATGTACTCAATTAACTTTTGCTGTTGTTTTTTTTTATTCGAATTCACCCAGGAAACCTCTTACAACTCTACGGGTCTATGGAGTTAGGGCCCACTGTCTTTAATTACAGCTATATACCACTCGATTTATATTGATTGCATCAGTGACGACATCAGATACTGTATTTCTTTATAGTCATGGTTGTTTCCTATTTTCTGATAATATGTTCTAGGGATTTTATAATTTTGTTATCTATTTTATATATTTGCAGGATCTTTATCAACCAGTCATGTGTCACTGAATCAAAGGCTTTTTGTAATCTATATCTGTGTGTGTGTGCCATAAATATATTACCCTGTTTATTGTATAACTGATTAGAGATTACAAAATCTACTATTAAATGGTCTTTTGAACCTATAGATCATCTTTTCCATTCTTCTTCTCCTTGCTATTTTCCTTCAGATTCACTTATAATGTGTTGTTTGCAATGTAGTTGTATTTTCTGTGCTATGTATCCGGTTATTATTTCATATATTGTTGATAGACATGTTCTTGGTTTATAAATGTGCAGTTGCAATCGAGGTTTTGGCGAGGCGGTACCTTACGGCTTTTGTTAAACAATCATGTGTTTTTGCAGGAGTTTCTAATACGCCATTTACTAATTCTACAACCTTCTTGTGAGTTATAGTTAATTTTTTTCTTCAGTAATTTTGTATTTTATCTGGTCCTGGACATTTCCAGTTTTGTGTTTTTTTATGACAACTTTGACATCATCTTCACTTATGTTGCATGCATTGCTCCATTTCTTGTCTTTCTTCTTTTTAGCCATATAGCATCGCGATTATAATTCTTACGCAAATATTGCTTCCAATATTGTTCTAAACAATTTTTGTTCGAATAGACACTATTGCACGTTTCTCTTTGAATTATAAATTTTAAATTTCGATAAAAACCTTTTCTTTTTTAATTATTATTATTATTATTATTATTATTATT